>VDFB02332366.1:377002-400935 GCA_007258455.2 Sequoia sempervirens
GAGGATAAGATTAGATCAAATGTTGTGGAGAAAATTGGTTTCTCCCTATTTAATGCTGACAAGGCCACATTGGCCCAAGTATATATTAAAGAGTTCAAAACTAAACAAAGGGTTACAATTCTTATGGGAAGAGAGCATTATCATCTTGAGAAAATGAAAATGAAAACAAAAGAAAATATCATTGATATTTCTCAGAAGTATGACATGATTCCTATTGCTACCACTAGTAAAGAACAAGATTCGGTAATTGAAACCCAACAAGAGCATGTAGGAAACATTGGAGTTACTGATGCAGAGGAAAATATAGACAATACTCCTTTGGATATAAAAGAACCAATGCAAGAAAATGCTGAGGATGAGAAGGTTGAAGAAGGAGAAACATGATCTAGAGAGGAAACAA
This sequence comes from Sequoia sempervirens, assembly GCA_007258455.2. Classification (NCBI taxonomy): domain Eukaryota; kingdom Viridiplantae; phylum Streptophyta; class Pinopsida; order Cupressales; family Cupressaceae; genus Sequoia; species Sequoia sempervirens. Next base: position 377,403 of record VDFB02332366.1, read on the forward strand.
CAAAGGATAACACCTCTATTCCTCCAGTGACATATGATACAATAGTAGAAAAGTATACTCTCCCACCTGTAAATAATGATCAAGCCAATCCAGAAACATATGTCCCTCCAAAAGACACATAACAGGCCACTAATGAAGGTGATAAGCATGATGTTGATAAAGAACAAGGGTAGGTGAATGAGGAAAAGGGAGGAAGAGAGGATGATGGTGAGAAGGAAGAAGATGAAGAAAAGGATGAGAATGCAGAGAATGAGCAAGGAGAGAAGGATAAGGACAAAGGAGAAGAGTTGAAAATTAAAGATGGAGAAAAATATAAGGATAAGGCCTCTAGAGAAGAAGAAAAGGTAGAGGAAGAAGAGAACACTGAGTTCAAAAAGAATGAAGAAGCTGAGAAAACTGAGGAGTTACCTAAACCTTTTGGTGAATCTTCCTCTGATAATCACTTGAAAGGTATTTTATCTAAACGATTAAGGTTCCAACTGATAGTTTCATCATAGTTATTACAGTTTCCCATGTAACAAGGTAGTGTAGCTTTAGATAAAATATCTCATAAACATAAGCTACAACTAGGTGATGTGTTTCACACATCAACAAGAAAAAAATTCTTGAAACACACCAAAGGAGTGGTGAGTTGATTGATGAAGCCATAAAGACCTTGCAAGAGATAACACACAAGAAAAATATTGATATATCCTTGTCTATTGATGTAGAGGTAGGGGCAACTTCAAAGGTTTTTGAAAGGCAAAAAGCATAATCTTGCTTGTTCATCCATTTGACTCAAAACTTTCTTCACATGACACATGGTTTTCCAAGGGTTACAAGACACCAAAAATGAAATCAAGACACAAACCTCTTACTAGACCCCTAGAACACCTTAAAAACCATAAGAATGATTGGTTTAAGCCAAGGAAGGAATCCTTGAACACTGATCCTTCACTTTTCCCATTGTTCACTCCCAAAAGGCCCTAATTCCTAGTAGTATTTCAAATGAAAAGATAGGGCACAACTTCCCTAATAGGTGGGATCCCCAAAAAAAAACATAAATTCAAGTACCCTTTATGGCCTTCTTAAACATATCAAGAAACCAAATGGGGTTGTTTCAGAAAGTATCCCAAAAATTGCCTCTCTTGCTGCTACAAGGAGACCTAATTGTGCAAATGAATTTGTAGGAACTAGGGTTTGACACCAAAGGGCTTCACATATATTTCAAAGTGATTCCAAGGTCTTTAAAATGTCACTAGGGACTTCACCAAACCTTCCATGGTCTTGAAACTCATGGCTTCAACTCCTTTTTATCAAAACACACCTACATCTAGGGTTTTTTGGACTATTACAAAGGGAAATCAAACCCTTCATTTGCTTCCTACACGTGCCAACAACAAAACCAACCCATGCGACTTCATAAAAACAAAACCTACACCTACATCTTCCATTCCACTAGGTTTCAACATTTTCTACTAGGTGGAATGGCTTTTACAACATTTTTATTGACTTCAATACCCTGACTTAGGGTTTCAAGCTGTCTACAAACAAAATGCTCTAGAAGGCTTCAAACTTGATAAATTATCCTCAGAACAATTGCGTCAGGAAGCTAACTCACTGTTTCATAAAAAAATTTAGTTTCACAGCCTTAAATTATTGTACGGACCCGTACAATTCCTGAACATAGAGTAAAACGTTGGAAATGTGGAAAATTGATAATTTCTTTATTGCAATTCACACCAAAATGTTTCAACAACCTTTGCTTTGGCATCCCAAAGCCTTTTCAACCTTCACAAAATGGTTACAACCCAAAATTTGAATGCCAACTGACTTCTTACATCATTTTTTCCTTTGTGACCTTTCATTTCCTATTATTGTGCAATTTTTGCAATATGATAACTTTTGCAAAGTTATAACATTTGACCACTTAACCACCTATCACTCCTAGCTACCAAAAATGACTTCCAAAACATGACTCATGGTCTTAAATGACCTTATTACATCAACTAAATACAAAACTAAACAAACCTAACACTTAACCTCTTTTAACATCATGAAAACTATGGTGCCCTGCACCATACTCCTAGGAAAAAAGGAACTCAAGTCCCTTTGAGGATAGTGCTGCCACATCAAATCTAGGCTTGATTCCATCATTCTTTGCTCTCCAGCAATGAGTCAAAAACTGAAAACATGCACCATCCTTTATCTTGTTGAACTTTTTGGCATTCAAGTCATGCTTCAACTGCAAAAGTCTATTTGGTAGATGCTCCCTGATTGTTCCTTACTTGAAAATGTTGTCAAACCTGCCTCTTTACCTATTACCAAACCTCTTCCATGCTTGTAATGAATCTCCTTACGCCGCACCTTTGATGTATCCTTGATCTTACTCTTTTTCCCTTGTAGGTTACCCTTGATCTCTTCACCTCTATTTTTCACCTCTTCCATCTGAAGCTCCACCCCTATGTCTACTGCTTTATTAGGTTTACTAGCCTATGAGTTGACAGAAATTGAATGACCACTAGCCTCTTTTGAAAGCAATGAACAAAACACTCTTTCCATCATAACATCAACATGCTTCTTAACCCACTCTTGAATCTCCACAATCAATTCATCCTTGACCTTCAACTCAATATCATTTCCCTCCAAAATTTGATCACTCTTCATGTCTGTTGTCATACTACTGCCAAGTTTTGAATTGGCTGCAAGGTTCTTCATCCACCTTTATGAACTCTTTTCTTCCCAACATCATCACATTAGCTTGTTTAGGTTTCCCTTTATCATCTTCTTTCAAGGGTGTCAAAGGAAGAAACTTAATCCTTTTCAATCTCATAGGTATTCTTCCTACCATCATACATTACTTACCTATCAAATTACCAAGGCCTCCCTAGCAACAAATGGCACACATCCATAGGAAATACATCACATATAATCTTATATTTATACCCTCCTATATTGAATTCCACCCAAGCTTGCTCATTAACCAAAACATGCTAACCCTCGTTCAACCAAGAAACTTTATAAGGAGTATCATGTGGTATTCTAGGAAAATTAAGTTTCTCAACCATCTCATTAGAAACCATGTTATCTATGCTTCCTGAATCAATTACAACCTTACATAACTTACCCATGCACTTAAAATTTGTTTTGATGAGGGTCCTTTGTGATGGATTCTTCTCCATTTATGCCTTGATGAGTGTTCTACTTACCATGAGTGATTATCCAACTTCAGGAGCAACATGTTGTGATGGAGAATTTACACTCTCAGTATCCTCTTCTTCCACCAATTGATTCCTTCTTTCACCTCCATGTGAACTAGAGGCTTGAACTTCATTGCACTACCATGCTTGATGTTCAAATTTGTTGCATCGATAACACTTTCTTGTGAATCCACTAGAGCCTCTTCCTTGACCTCCAAATCTACCTTTAAAGCCTGATCTACCACCTCTAAATCCACCTCTCTAATCAGCAACTTGGCCTTGGAATTTACTTGTATCTTCTTGGCTCTCATATGATTGTCTTGGGTTAGAAAATGTCCCTCTTCCTCTATTATTGCTACCTCTACCCCTAGTTTTTTTGTATTTCCTTCTCTTTACCTTTTCTTTTGTTGGATACTATGGTTGTGTTACTGATATGTGGTTGTCATTAATGTTAACACTAATAGCATTTGTTGTATCAATTGTTGTATATGTCAAGGACATTGAGAAAATTGTAAAAGAAAGTATTCTAGGTTCCCGGTGGAACTGTGCAGGTCATGAAGGTGTCTTGTTCTTCACATTGAAGATTAGCTAGTGTGGATTAAAAGGTTTATTTTTGAGTGTATCTAGATCATCTATTAGAAGTTTTAGAGGTCCGCGTGAAGTTTTGATTGTATTATGGTTTGATAGTGTTCTTGAATGAAGATTGTGTGATTTTGTTAATCTTAGTTGTTAAAAATGCTTCTCTATTGTTTCCTAGTGTTCTTAGATGTCTCTAGATCATTCTCTATCTTTGTGGTATGTTGATATTAATTAGAGAGCTCATGGTTCAAGATCTTTTCTTGCGCATGTTCAATTTTTCATGTTCCTAGTCGACATGTTGGTGGTAGCATGTTGTGGATCTTCGTGGTGAAATTAATTAAAGTATTTTTGTGTTGGAGATGTTAATTTGGGTCTCCACTATGTTGTGGCCGACCTTGGTGGATTCACATTAAAATTTATTTGTAAATTTGGGCCGACATTGCAAATATGTTTTATTTTCCTGGTTGACTAAGTTGTGATGAAATCTCATGTAGCGGATATATAAGTACGATTGTTTCATCGGTGAAATAGGTACTTTGTGTGCTCAGTGTGCTCCTATGTGTGTATGTGAAAATATCATTCAATTGCAGAGAAAAGTGTGAAGAAGGTTTTCTGAGCTTAATTGGAACTGTAACCAGGCTTGTGTAGAAGCTATTTTCTCAGTTCATACCCTCCGGATTTTAATCCTATTTTGTATTGTTGGGAAGTGAGCCAATTTTGTATTTGAGCAGTGAGCTCTAGGCAGTGTGCCTGAATGCATGTGCATTACCCTTATTATTTCTCATTATACTTTTAATAGGGTATAACCTTGTGGACTAACATTCACCGTGGTTTTTCCCTAATAGGGTTTCCATATAAAAATCTTGGTGTTCTCTGTCTCTCTGATGTGTTAATTGTTTATGGATGATTGCTTATTCATTAGATCTAAGATTAAGTTAAGTTAAGTTAGAAAAGTTTAAGCTTCTATGACAACTGATTATCCCCCCCTCTCAATTGTTTGTCCTCATTTTTCCAACAATTGGTATCAAAGCAGGTTCCTATGAAGAAGTCTAAAAGCTTGAGGTGATCAAAGATGGCAACATTCAAGATGGACAGTCCAAGATTTGATGAAACTAACTGCTCACTGTGGAAAGTTAGGATGCAATGTCACCTAAGATGTATTGGTGAAGCTTTCTGGAAGATTACAAAAGATCCATATGTTATTCCTTAGAATGGTCCCTCCACTCCTAATGAGATCAAAGATGCTGAAAATAATATTAGGGCTATTGAAGCCTTGGTGAGTGCTTTGACAGATTCAAAGATGGATAATGTGATAGAATTGCAGACAACTCATGAGATTTCGATGAAGTTGGAAACTTTGTATTAAGGAGATGCACAGGTGAAGATGGCTAAGCTACAGATTTTGAAAGGAAAGTATGAGAATTTGAAGATGGGTGAAGATGAAAATATCACTTCTTTTATGTAGAGAGTAAATGAGATAGTGATGGGTATTAGATGTGCCAGTGGTTCTGTGGATGAGAATGAAATTGTGGCTAAGATACTTAGATCCTTGCCTCCCTCCTACAAAGTGAAAGCTCATGCTATTGAAGAAATCAAATCAGCAACAAAGATAAAAAGAGACATGCTGGTTGGCAAGCTTGCTGCTTTTGAAATAAGTGAATTTGGTGAATTTATATTGAAGACTGAATCTACATTCAAGGCTACTGTATCTAGAAGTAATAGGAAATGATACAGTTTGGGAGAGTGTTCCAGAAAGATATCCAAGTATGATGAAGAATTTAAACATCTTGAAGATAAAGAAAGAGAGGTAGAAGAATTGGAAGCACTGATTGCAAAACAAGAAGGGAAAAGAAAAGGTAAGTATGAAGATGTATTGCCTATTAAATATTTTTCTTGCAATAAAATAGGTCATTTTGCATCAAGGTGTCCTGAAAGAGTTCCTAGATCTAAGCCTAAAAAATTTAAATTCCAAAAAAGATGTTACTTTGCTGAAGAAGTAGTGATTGATGATGAGTCTGATAGAGATAATGAAAATGAAGATGAATGGGTTTTCATTGCTACCATTTAAGATAATCATGTGGCTACTGAATCTACTAAAGATGAAAAGGCTCTTGCAGCCTAAGTTGAAGAAAAAGATGAGTGGGTCATTGATAGTGGATGCTCACATCATATGACTGGTGATAAAAGCAAATTTGTAAGTCTAGAGAAGTATGATGGTGGGGTTGTAAGATTTGGAGATAACAATGCTGGTGTGATTCGTGGTAGAGGATCTATTTTTCTTGGTGGTAAGGATAACACTGATGATTTTATTTATGTTGAAGGCTTGAAGCACAACTTGTTGAGTGTTGGACAGATGGTGGACAAGGGATATGACCTTCAATTCAAAAATGGAAGATGCAAGATATGCGAAAGTTCTGGGAATATGATTGCTAAAGGAAAATAGAAAAAAAGGTAATATCTTTCACCTGAATACTGCTAGTGGGAGTTGTTTAATTTCTCAAGTAGATGAAAGCTAGTTATGGCATAGGAGATTGTGTACTGTAAATTTTGAAAAAATTATCAAGATAAGTTCCACTCAAGCAGTAAGAGATCTACCTAAGTTAGTGAAGCTTGCTAACACAATTTTCAAGGAATGTCAGATGGGTAAACAAACTAGAGTATCTTTCCAAAGCAAACCGTTTCATTCAAATGATTTGCTGCAGCTACTACATACTAACCTCTGTGGTCCCTCCAAAGTTAGAAGTATTCATGGAGAAAGGTACTTTATGTTTATTATTGAAGATTACTCTAGAATGATATGGGTTTCTTTCCTAAGAGAAAAATGTGAAGCATTGGAAAAGTTCAAAAGTTTTAAGGCTATGGCAGAAAATGAGAAAGGTATGAAAATCAAGTGCCTAAGATCTGACAAAGGTGGTGAGTTCACCTTTAGGGAGTTCAACTCTTTTTGTGAAGATCACGAAATTAAAAGACAATTATCTGCTCCCCGAACCCCTCAATAGAATGGAGTTGTAGTGAGAAAGAATAGAAAAATTATGGATGCTGCCAGAACAATGATGATGGAAGGAAATGTGTCTCAGATGTACTGGAGTGAAGCAGTAAGCACTTTTGTGTATACCTTGAACTGGGTAAATGTTAATGGTAATTCTGGTAAGACCCCTTTTGAGTTATGGTTTGGTTGCAAGCCTACCGTTAAATATTTCAAGATCTTCAAAAGCAAGTGTTATATCAAGATAGATGATGATATAGGCAAGTTTGATACAAGAAGCAATGTAGGGATTTTCCTAGGTTACTCCACTAAAAGCAAGGACTATCGGTGCTATAACAAAAGACTAAAAAAGATGGTTGAAAGTGCAAATGTCAGAGTTGATGAGGACTCTGTCAAATCATCCAGATGTTGTGGTTATGATTCTGATGAAAACAATACTAGCAAAGGGAAGAATTCTTAGACACAAAATCTACTTCAGATTATTCCATATCTTCCGGTAAAGCAACCTCAATTTTTTTCAGTAAATCAAGTCATTCAGGAAACACAAACAAGTGCAAGTGTAGAAGAAAGATCAAAAGAATCTGAAGTTCAAGAATGTCCCAAAACTCCAAGGTATGTAAAGCTAAATTATTCTGAAAGTAAAATCATAGGAGACAAGAATAAAGGAGTGCAAACTAGAAGAAAGATTGTAGAAGAATATTGTTTGATTTCCAAGATTGAACCTAAAAATGTCACTAAATCCTGTTAAGATGAACACTGGTTGGAAGCTATGAAGGAAGAGCTGACACAGATTGAAAAGAGTAACACATGGATTTTGGTTCCTAGGCCTAAAGACAAAAAAGTGATTTGCACTAAATGGGTGTTTAGGAACAAGCTGAATGAGCAAGGTGAAGTAGTCCGGAATAAAGCAAGAATGATATGTAAAGGGTATTCTCAAATGGAAGGTATTGATTTTGAAGAAACCTTTGCCCTTGTTGCTAGAATTGAGGCTGTAAGGTTATTTCTTGTTTATGTTGCATACAAAAGCTATAAAGTCTATCAAATGGATGTGAAGTCAACATTTTTGAATGGAGAACTAGAAGAAGTATATATTGAACAACTAGATGGATTTCAGCTAATTGACAAGGAAGATATGGTCTGTAGATTAGAGAGAGCTCTATATGGACTCAAGCAAGCCCCCAGAGCCAGGTATGCTAGATTGGAAAAATATTTATTGAAGCTTGGATTCACTAAAGGTATTGTTGATAGAAACTTATACTTCAAATTAGATCATGATAAGGAGTTAATTATAGAAGTTTTTGTTGATGACATCATTTTTGGAGGAGATGATAATCTATGTATGAAGTTTGCTAATGAGATGAAGGATGAATTTGAGATGAGTATGATTGGAGAGATGAAGTTATTTCCAAGATTGCAAGTTACTCAGTTAGACAAGGGGATCTTCATATCTCAATCCAAATATGTGAGAGAACTGCTGAAGAAGTTTGGAATGGATGACTTAAAACCTGTTGGTACTCCCATGGTGACCGGATGTAAGTTGACACAGAATGATGATTCTCCTAAGGCGAATAAAACTAGATACAAGTCAATGATCAATGGATTTCTCTATTTAACCCAGACTAGACCAGACATTATGAATGTAGTATGTATGGTTGCTAGATTTTAGGTTGATCCAAAAGAGTCTCATGTGACTGCTGTGAAGAGAATTTTTAGATATCTGAAAGGAACAGTTGACTTTGGACTTTGGTATCCAAAGGATGATGATCTCACTTTGAGTGCATATATTGATGCTTATTGGGCTAGAGATGTAGATGACAGGAAAAGTACTAGTGGTGGTGCCTTCTTCCTAGGAAAGAAGTTGGTGTCTTGGTTGAGCAAAAATTATAATTCCATTTCTCTATCTATTGCTGAAGTAGAATACATTGTTGCTGCAAATAACTATACTCAATTGATATGGATGAAACATATGCTAAAAGATATCAGGGTGGTATATGAAGATCCTATTTCCATATACTATGACAATTCAAGTGCAATAAATATTTCAAAGAATCCGGTGTTGCATTGTAAGACTAAACATATATCAATTAAGTTTCATTTCTTGAGGGAGAAAGTGAATGAGAAAGAAGTCAGATTGGAATATGTGCCTACCAAAGAACAAACTGCAGATATATTTACTAAGCCATTGCCGAAGGATACTTTTGAGTATCTCAAAGGAATGCTAGGGGTAATTACCCCTCCTGATAAGAACTAAAAGATTCATTTACTTGCATCAATCAGTGAACTACATTGCTATATTCTGATCCAGATTGATGTTTCTGTGGCTACTACTCAGGGGGAGTAGTCAGATGTGCAAATATGTGGTTCAGAGCATGTATTTGGAAAGGTCATGTTTACCTTTTCCATTTATGTCAAAGGGGGAGATGTTCATTGTGAAAAATATTTCTAAGGAGAAGAGCCTTGTGGGGAGAAGAGCAGTTAAGAAGAATAGTTAGTGTGTTGGGTTGATGGTATTTTTCACATCATGTGTTGCCATCAATGCCAAAGGGGGAGATTGTTGAATACTGTGGCTGTGTTGCTAATATGTGGTTGTCATTGATGTCAACACTATTAGAATTTGTTGCATTAGTTGATGTATATATCGAGGATATTGAGAAAATTGTAAAAGAAAGTATTCTAGGTTCCTAGTGGAACTATCTAGGTCACGAGGGCGTCTTGTTCTTCACATTGAAGATTAGCTGGTGTGGATTAAAGGGTTTATTTTTGAGTGTATCTAGATCATCTACCAAAAGTTTTAGAGTTCCGTATGAAGTTTTGATTGTCTTATGGTTTGACAGTGTTTCTGTGGTCTCTGTCAGTGTTCCTGAATGAAGATTGTGTGATTCTATTAATCTCAGTTGTTGCAGATGTTTCTCTATTGTTTCTTGGTGTTCTTAGATGTCTCTAGATTATTCTCTATCTTTTTGGTACATCCACATTAATCAGAGAGCTCGTGGTTGAAGATATTTTCTTGCGCATGTTCATTTTTTCATGTTCGTGGCCAAAATGTTGGTGGTAGCGTGTTGTGGATCTTCATGGTGAAATTAATTAAAGTGTTTTTGTGTTGGAGATGTTAATTTGGGTCTCCACTATGTTGTGGCCAACCTTGGTGGATTCACATTAAAAATTTATTTGTAAATTTGTGCTGATATTGCAAATATGTTTTATTTTCCTGGCTGACTAAGCTATGATGAAATCTCATGTAGTGGATATACAAGTGCAATTGTTTCATCGGTGAAATAGGTGCTTCATGTGCTCGATGTGCTCCTATGTGTGTATGTGTGAATATAATTCGATTGCAAAGTAGAGTGTGAAGAAGATTGAGCGAAATGTGAAGAAGGTTTTCTGAGCTTAATTTGAACTATAACCAGGCTTGTGTAGAAGCTATTTTCATAGTTCATACCCTCCAGATTTTAATCGTATTCTATATTGTTGGGCAGTGAGCTCCTTTTGTATTTGAGCAGTGAACTCTAGGCAGTGTGCCTGAATGCATGTGCATTCCCCTTATTATTTCTCATTATACTTTTAATAGGGTATAATCTTGTGGACTAACATCCACCATGGTTTTTCCCCTAATAGGGTTTCCACATAAAAATATTGGTGTTCTTTGTCTCTCTGATGTGTTAATTGTTTATGGATGATTGCTTATTCATTAGATCTAAGATTAAGTTAAGTTAATTTAGAAAAATTTAAGTTTCTGTGACAACTGATTCACCCTCTCCTCTCAGTTGTCTATCCTTGTTTTTCCAACATCTTCAACCCTTATTGCCATTTGATAGCACTCCTCAACCATTCTTGGATTTTCTAAAGTTAACTCATTTTGAATGTTGAATCTCAATCCACTAAGGTATCTAGCCACCTTCTCCACTTCATCCTTGATGTGACCTGCCATTATACTCAACTTATAAAATTCTTCAGCATAGGTTTTGACATCCATTTCTTTTTGTTTTAGACCTTGAAGTTTCTTAAAAATTTGAATTGCATAATCAAATGGTAAAAAATTTCCTTTAAGATTAGCCACCATTATGTCCCAAGAAGCAAATTTTGACTTACCTCTCTTCCTCTTTTTATTTTGCTCATAATCCCACTATAGCAAACCATGACCCTTCAACTTTTTTTTTTCAATCTTCAGCCTTGTTCCTAAGATACATCTTCACACTCAAATTAATTGTCAAGTGTTGCAATCCAATCCAAAATTTCTTCATCATTCAAATCACCTCCATACTTAGGTACATCAATCTTCACCTTATGTTTATCATCCTTGACTACTCTCAATAGCTTGGAAAACCTCTAGTCTTCAAGATCCAATTCCTCTTCTTCTTCTTCATCTTCTTCCTCCTCTCCTTCAGAGTCACTCTCATCACCCATGACCATACCTCTTTTCTGACTTTTTTCTAGAGTAGCAAGCCTCTCCTTCAACTCTCTCATCTCTCTAGCATGCTTATCCTTCAACTCATTCACTTCTCTAGAAATGGTTTTCCCTTTTGGAGGCATTTTTGTTCACTCTTGCTTCACACTTTCCTTCTTGTTTCACACTTTCTCTCCCTTCTTTAGATTATACCTATGCTTTGATACCAATTTGATGCAGAGGTAGGGTTAACTTCAAAGGTTTATGAAAGGCACAAAGCATAATATTGCTTGTTCATCCATTTGACTCAAAAATTCCTTCACATGACACATGGTTTTCCAAGGGTTACAAGACACCAAAAATGCAATAAGGACACAAACCTCTTACTATATCCCTAGAACACCTTGAACATCATAATAATGATAGGTTTAAACCAAGGAAGGACTCCTAGAACATTGATCCTTCACTTTTCCCATCACTCACTCCCAAAAGGCCTAATTACTAGTAGTATTTCAAATGACAAAATTGGGCACAACTTCCCTAACAGGTGGGATCCCCAGAAAAAACACAGATTCAAGTACCCTTTATGGCCTTCTTAAACATATCAAGAAACCAAATGGGGTTGTTTCAGAAAGTATCCTCTAAAAATTGACTATCCTACTACTACAAGGAGACCTAATTATGCAAATGACTTTGTAGGCATTGGGTTTTGACACCAAAGGGCTTCAAAAATATTTCAAATGGATTCCAAGGTATTTAACATGTCACTAGGGACGTCACCAAACCTTCCATGGTCTTGAAACTCTTGGATTCAACTCCTTTTTATCAAAACACACCTATAACTAGTGTTTTTTGGATTGTTACAAAGGGAAATCAGACCCTTCATCTGCTTCCTACACGTTCCAAAAACAACACCAACTCCTACAACTTCATAAAAACAAAAAATACACCTACATCTTCCATTCCACCAAGTTTCAACATTTTCTACCAAGTGGAATGGCTTTTACAACATTTTTATTAACTTCAATATCTTGACTTAGGGTTTCAAGCGGTCTACAAACAAAATGCTCTAGAAGGCTTCTTGAACTTGATAGATTCTCCTAAGACCAATTGCATCAGGAAGCTAACTCATTGTTTCATAAAAAAAAATAAATTTCACAGCCTAAAAGTACTGTACGGACCCGTACAATGCCTGAACATAGAGTAAAATGTTGGAAATGCAAAAAAATGATAATTTCTTTATTGCAATTCACACCAAAATATTTCAACAACCTTTGCTTTGGCATCCCAAAGAGTTTTCAACCTCCACACAATAGTTACAAACCAACTTTTGAATTCCAACTGACTTCTTACATCATTTTTTCCTTTGTGACCCTTCATTTTCTATTGTTGTGCAATTTTTTCAATATGACAACTTTTGCAAAACTGACAACATTTGACCACTTAACTACCTATCACTACTAGCAACAAAAAATGACTTCCAAAACATGATTCATGGTCTTAAATGACCTTATTACATCAAAGAAACACAAAACTAAACAAACCTAAAGCTTAACCTCTTTTAACATCATGAAAACTATGGTGCCCTGCACCATCTACAATGGAAAACTTCAAATTATTGATTATATCCTTCAAGGAATATGACTTCATTTTAAATTTCTCCATTTTAAAGAGATAAGTTGAAATAGAGGTTGAGATAAGGCTTACAGAAAAGAAGCTACTAGATATTATAGAGAAGTGTGCATCTACACACAAAAAAGTTGAATGTTTGGAGGAAGTGCAAGCATGCAAAGAAGAAGAAAAAACTTTGTATTTGTATTCATGAAGTTTCCAGATGCCAAACAAAGAATAAAGGATGAAATGGACTCAATTGAGTCATGGATAAACAATGCATCAAGCGGCTATGATCTGGAACAAGACATAAATGATCAGACCTAGTCTACCATAGTAGATTTGCATTATAGATTCTTCACCCTGTAGAGCCAAAAGGAAGATATAATCAAGTAGCTTGGGAAGTTAAGGAACTTGGTGAAAACAAAACATATATCTCAAGTTCCCTTGCCACTATTGACAAAATTTCAAAGTTAAATATCACCCCTAGTACTTTGGAAGAAGGAGAGGAAACATTGGTGAAGCTTGAGTCTCAGTACAAAATGTTTACAACAGCGAAGAAAAGTTGGGAAGAAGGTAAATATACTTGGAAAGCCATTGTACAAAAGCTTTAGGGGTCAACATCTTCAGGTTGACCATTTCTATTTTTAGGCATTTTTCATTTTTCAAGTTTATAGATTCTTTTGTAGTTATGCGGATGGTTTAGGAGTTTTTGGTTAACTCCCCAAGGGGGATTTAGAACATTCATTCAATTATTTTAGTTTGTATATATGTTTGAGGGGAAGCATATAGAGTGTTAGTACTCATACACTCTTTTCCATTGATGTCAAAGGGGGAGAGATACTTGGAGAGAAGTTTTGTTTTGGCACATGTTGCCATCAATGACAAAGTGGAGATTGTTGAAAGAATGAAGAAGGATATCATTAATAAGTTGTCATTGATGTCAACATTATATTGATGCAAAAATTGCATTAAGGATGATTGCAAAAGAGACATTTTGCAAGAGGGTTTGATCTGCACACATAAATAGTTAAATATTTTTGCTACATGTCTACACCGACACTACATGTCTACACCGACAGATTCAGTGCACAGAGCACTTCGGTATTTTGGTCCGCATTCATTCACCCTTCGAGATTTAATGTTGCAGTTTTAATATGTTTTTCATGGTTGTCAGTAGTATCTTCATTTAGAATTTCACTTGTTTTGGATAAGTGGTTTGAAAGATGCAAGTAACATAAGATCAACATATAAGGATTAGATAATTTTCTATGTAATGGCTATGACTTATTTTTTTTGCACTCCTCCATGAATTTGGTTTAGACCTTGTGGTTTTTGGAAAATCAGGTGTCAAAGTAATATTTTTTCCAAATGGCGTGACATTTTAAGGTCCACACATCCTATGGTGATGAATAGTTGGAGTATTTTGATTTTAGGTCCTATGCCTGACCAACCTAATGTATGTAAAGGGTTGCAGAGATTAAATACATGTTGTGGATGTAAGAGGGAGCTATTATAGGTTCATGTCGACCTATATTATGCTTTGCATGTGTTGTTTTGGGTGTGAAGGTATTTTGATTTGAATTAGGTGTCGACAAGGCATGTTTTGTATGTTTTAGGGCTACATCTAATTAGGTCGACCTAATTTATGTTTGTGATGAGTTTGATATATATACAAGGTTGTTTTGAGATTTTGGATATCAATTTTTGAATGCGTACATGATCCAAATACAAGCAATGATGCAAAAATATGTAGAGTTTAGCGAATAAGTTGAGAAAGTTGAGAAGAGGTATGTGAATGTAGAGTAGAGCAGTGATTTGTAATTTTAGTTGGATGAAGTGTATTAAGTTAGTGTTTTGAGATCCAAAGGAACTAAATCCTGCATATGGTAGATGCATTTTGTATCAGTTCAAATCTTGGATGTGTAGCCGCAAACTCATCTTTCTCTCTTTCTTTTTTTAGTGAGTAGTGAGTTCACTTGGACAATGAGTCCACCTGGTAGTAAGCCTCTCTATAATATCTTATAACCAATTATAATATATTGTGAGATAATCCTCACCATGTAGTTTTTCCCATTTTGGGTTTTCCAAGTAAAAATCCCGGTGTTCATGTGTTATGTGACATGTTGTGGATGTTTTCATGCTTTCATTCCTTATAACAGTTAAATATGCTCTGGTAATTGGATGGCTAATGTTTGAATGGTTTAATAGAATACTAATTCACCCCCTCTCAGTATTACAAGTTTTCAACAATCTATGATCTAAAATCTAGAATATTCATTCTTTTCATCATTTCTTAAGGATCACACCTAAACATTTATTACATCAATGTTGGTATGATTAACAATATATAGGAATATTTCAAGCTTTCTCATTGTCTTCAATCTTTGTTCAAAAGCTATTGAGTTAGTTTTCTTAGGGATTGATTGAGGAGAAGACATCCCTTTCTTAGCAAGCTCCCCAAAGGTTTTTATAAACTTGGAAATTTTTTCATTACACATCCAAATATCTGAAAGGTGAATTGAACTATTTTCCTAGATCATAGAGCTTGCCACATTGATTTCCTAAATTAAAAGAAAGTTTCATTCATTATTTATTAGAGAATCAAAAGACTAAATTTGATAGTAGAGTGCCATTTTAGATCATTGATAAATGGTTTAAAATTAAATGCCATAAGCCACACCTAGATCTAAGTAAAAATAATCTATATTTTTTTTTATTTTAGAAATTATGAGTTTTTTATTTATAATTTACTATCTCAGCTCTATATCCTAGGCTAAATTTAAATTTATTATTACAATTTAATTAACATACACCTTTATTTTCCTTTTCAATTTTTTGTGTGGATAGCTTGTAGATGTAATTTTAATAAATATTGATGATATGACTATAATAAATGCTTTCTACTATAATTTTTTAGAATGCGTTACAAATGATAGTTCTACACAAGAATAAAATGCCTATAAAATAATCACAAAACTTGATGAACAAAATAATGCTACTTTATATTTAATATTATGAGGCAAGTTAAAAACAGTAACATAAAAGCATATAGGCCTCTTTGATGCATGATTCAAGGATATGAAATATCCAAAAGGTGTGATTTAACCCCTAATCACTTCCAATTAGGAGGTAAGTTAACTTATTCTAACAAAGACAAAGGTGGCCTTGACTAAAGAGAGGTGACACCTAACTATCAACCATGAGTTGATATAAGCTTGACAACACTTGTGTACTTCAAGGCAAGGTATACACATGTCATTATTAGCTACTTACATGAAAATAGTTAAATATCCTAACTATCTTGAGTAAACTTATTAGTAGGTGTAGTATAACACTTATGATACAATATCTAAAGAGAATTTTTTTTACATGAATATAATTTGCATAGTAATTAATTAGTCAATAATGAAAGCTTGGGATTTAGGATCTAGACTTATAGTTGAGATTGCTAAAATTAAAGAAGTAAAATATAATAATTATCTAAAAATTTGACGACAAAAATGTTTTTTGACAAAATTTAGAAATTCATTGGTTAAGCCGGTGTTGGAATTTTAGTGCTCTCTTAGACGAAGATCTCAAAATTTTTAAACTAACTATTTCTTGCTTAAGTTCACCTACATGAGTGTAGGATTGATATTAATGAGTTTCTAAACATATACACAAGCCTAAATTGTAGCTTATGAATATGTTCTAGTAGACTATAAACTACTAGAATTTGTTCACCTTGATTTATGATGTTTGAATGCATGTGTACATGAATAGGTGGTGTTTGCGAATAAATTCAAAGAGTTTTTTAAATTACAAGGGTCAATTTATCCTTAGTTATTCCCCTAATGGATTGACTTTATGACTTTGAGCAAAATATTTGAAGATAACAAGAAAGTGTGCAATAGATCTAAGATGATGTCACAAGTAGACAATGCAAAAAAGATTCTCCTATAAGTTCCTTGACTTAGATGTTCCCTTAAAATTTTGATATTCTTTCAAATAAGTGAACGAATTCTTTTAAATAAAACTAAGTAGACAAAGCAATACAAATGTGTGTCAGGTTATAATACAACAATTAATAAGAGGGAGCGGTTGGGATAAAATATGAATTTGAATTTTAGAGGTTTAGGGTTTAAATTTGTGATTGTGGAAGTGTCTTGGGTTAAGTATACACCTACAAATCTAATCAAATGTCACATCGCATTGTTTGTTTACCACATACTATTATTTTTATGAGTAAAAATATCTTTAATGCATGATTATATTTTTATGAATTTCAATAGATGAATGGAATATATGAATATGCATTATGATGAGTTACTTTTTAAATGTTTTAATGATGTGTATGAAATATGATGTATATGAATTACATGTTGTCATCTAACTATTCACATTCTGCACTAAGTTGAATGCAGGAAAGGTTTGAACCCTCGAGAGGGGGAGGGAGAGTATCACCTAGGAGAGGAGGTTGGTATGGAAACCATTGGTATGTCTATTTGAGTAGATGCACACACACTGCACAAGGTAGGGTAACCTCGTTAAGTTATTTTAAGTTTATGTTGGTAAGTGTTAAACCACGTTGATAGCTTTTTGGTTGATAAAAAAGTTAGGATTATTTTCTTTAATTATTTATGATAGTTTAGTCATTTGAGTAAAAGTGTTAAAACCCTTGTGATGAGCATGATATATATATTGTGTATTGAATATATATGTATGGATACATATATAAATAGAATATGTATATGTATAAATATATGGTGGTGCATACATATGTACATATGTAGGAATGAGCATACACAAATAGTAATGTCTACACATACCCATACATAGATACGTAATACATATGAAAACATTCGCATGGATATATATAGTAATATATATACATATATAATTAAATAATATATATATCCTATTATAATAGAAAGAGTATTATTATTATATATACATAATAATATTGTTATTTTATATATACAATGGGAGCCATATTAAATGGAAAGTAAGCTACACATTATTTTGGTATATATGCCACACAATGGAAACTATTTGTAATGGTTGTTTAAAGCTATACAAGTTGCCAACATTACCTATGCATATCTTGCAAAACAATAATGAAAAAGATGCCATGAAAAAATAAAATTTTAAATAAAGTTTCAAAACACTATTTCACAACATGTGAAAGGAATGCTTTGACCAAGTAAAATGCATGTGATAAACTATTTCAAGGCCATGACTTGGGATGATTGAGTAAGAGGTAAAAGATGCATTTGATTGGGACTTTTATGTGCCAAATATAAGACCAATTATGCTGTGTTAGAAACTATTGACAAGTGAATAGGTCACTCCCAATGAGCCAAGTCAATTTAGGGAAGTAATAGAGTTGGTTTTTGATTCATTTTTCAACTAAAAATTGCATAGCTAAGTACCATGAATGGTAGGAAGGTTTTAGATGTGGTAGAAAATTATGCAAAGCATAGATAGCTTAATGGGATTAAATACTTGTCTATTTCATTATAAAAGGATGCAACTATTCTTTATTTTTTTGTTCATGAGTAGATCATTTTTCTGCTCATTTTTGGGAGTGCATTCACATTATTTTTCTGTGCATAAGATAGAAGTGAGGTTGTCAGGAGTTAGTGTAATGTGCATTCAATTGAGAGCAGTACTATTTTTGTGAGTTATAGAGTATAAAGTGTTCTTGAGAATTGAGAGAAGATCATAGTTTGAGAGTTGAGAATAGAGAAGGAAACAGGCCGAGGTTTTGAGTTTTGAAGCAAGGAGTTGTAGGAGCTATTTTAAGCCAAGCATGATGAAGATTTATCTTTCTCTTTATCATTTTTAATTTTGTTTCTATTTACTTATTGTTTCAATATGATTTTACTATCATCGTGTTGTTGGAGTGAAGAAGACATTGAGAGGGGGGTGAATCAGTGTCTTAAACAAATTCTAACTTTTGCCTTGAAAAATAATTGAATAATTTATGCTCTTACTATTTCGATGATAAATACATTCATGAATTGAATGCAATAATTAAAGAACTAAAATAAGAAATATTAAAGCAAACCAAATATCATCACAGTCTTAAAACAATATCACATCAAAGGAATGAGTCCATAATACAAAGAATTTGACGAGTGGAAAACCCTCTAGGGGTAGAAAAATCACTCCAAAAATGATGCCTCACTAGATTAAACTCAAAACTCATTGTTTACAATGCCTCACTGACAAAATTCAGAGCACCCACTCTAGGAGCACGAACCCCTTACAACCTTTAGGAGCACCAACCCCTTATACATTTAGGAACACCCATTCCACGGAGCACCAACCCTAGTACAACAAATCATAACAATAATATATCAGAGGGTTACTCTATTTCCATTCAAATCATACATTAGTTTCATTCTAATACATTTAATATCTTAAAAATTCATTATGGAATCTCTAAAATATTAAATATATTAGTAATAAAAACTTTTTTGCATTATGTTTGCAAAACTTCAATCACAAAATTCAGTTTTCACATCTAACATAATTACTCTATTAAAGCATCAAGCTTAAAATAGTGATCAACCAATGTTTATATAGGTATACAAAAATTCACATATGCTGCCATTTGCCAGCATCAAAACTTTTAGATATAACCTTTAAAATTGATTGCAATAATTGTTTCTTCAAGATACCCACAATGATAGGTAGGCTACACATTGCTGCGTTTGACAACAAAACAGTTATAAAAACATATTATCTCTTTACCCATTGTTAGAAATAAACCAAAACCCTGAAAAACCACTCAAGGGTTTCAAAAAAATAGGCATCATTAACCTCTGAATCTGCAAAAACATTTTCTTTGAAAATTCCCTTTGAATAAACAGATTTCTACATTCTTTTAGACCCATTGTTCACAAAAGATAGTGAAATAAAATTACCATGACTTTCAGCAACTTACATCATTAACATTGAAGAATTTTAAATCAAATTGATAACTACCTACCAACAAAAATAACTGGAGGATATTACTTGTAAATGTAGCTTGCAAGAAACTACCTATTGACAATTAGATCAATGTCATGTCCAAGAGATACCATCATCATCTGCCTGCTAACCCTAACTCCTCATGAGTTTTCTTCAAACAAAACGATAACTGACATAATGAATTTGTGTCCGAGTAGTTTCTTATGTTTTCCATCGAACCCTAATTCATTTTCCATGTGCTAAAAAACACATGTGTCAATGCCTTTTCAATATCATTGTGTCCCCTTTGAACATCTTTACCATTGAAACCAAAACATTATCATTATGCAATAAAATATTATAAAGACTGAATGTAAAATGAATTTTGAAATAAACAAATATATTGATAATGATTTCCCAAATAATATAAATCTTATAAGGCTCAATGTAGTCAGTGTTGACTGCCATGTGAAACAAACAAACTTGTCAGCCTTGTCGAACATATAGACCTTTGTCTATAGACAAAGTCTACATGAATTTAGAATTTCCAACCATAATTATCACCTCTACTAGCTTGAGAACTTTGCAATAATCTTTATGCCTTGTATAAAATCAAAGTGTCACACCTTAAATACCAATGCCATCTGGATGAATCATGATCTTGTAATGATACCTTATTACAAGATACAAATTGATATTGTTTATATTAGAAAAACAATGTCTCATGTATTATGTGAATGATAAAATCTTAATGGCTTATCAACGAACTCATTGATAGAACATTAATCCCCTTATCAATGACACAATGCATCTGGAATTGAAATCTAATAAAGTATCAACATGTATCAACTAATAGGATAATATAAACCACATGAATATAATAGAACACAATATAAATATCATGTAAAGAAAATGACCATTATTGAGAATATGCCATCAACTTGTATAATGCATTATCATAATGAATCCAAACATGTCATACCTATGTATCAAATGTGATACCATATCAATTCAAATGTCCGAATTCCTGTCAGTTTGTATTCCTATCAAATACCTGTCATCAAGTGCCTTTTGTGTCTTTGACATCAAGGGAAACAACTGCAACAACTGCAACAACTATGAGGGCCAAAAAACTCCCCCTTTGGCCTTTATGGAAAAACAACAAAGCTCTCTCCCCCTTTTTGCATCAAGAGACAAAGGGCTATACAAAAAATAGATGAATCAAATATAACATAGCAAGAAATGGAACAAGAGATTTTGTAATAGTCACTGTATGTGCTCCAAATAGTGCAAAAGTCAAGAGTAATCTTGATATCCATCATGAAGGGAAACAACTGTAGGCTACCTCATTAATTCCTGCACTGAAATGTCACTGAGCCATGCACATAACCTACCCAATAATACCAACAACATCAATAGGGGTAAGATTAAGCATGAAAATCTCCCCCTAACTCCATAGAGTGAGATTCATAATATACACTGTCATTGATAGAACAAACTCTTGCGCTGTACTGCCATTATCCAAGCAATGTTTTAAACATCCATATCCAAAACTCAAATTGAGGCTAACTGTCACTATGTGTTAATATTAGAAAAAAAAGCACTGTTAACCAATATCAATGTTTCATCTTTCCCTTTGTCACAAAGATATTAATTAATCCCCCTATAAGTAAAATTTGGTCAAAACCACAATAATGCTTAAGCAACCTTCAAAAAATCATCATTAAGACCATATCTAACAATTGATCCCTTCTTATCTTTTGTCAAAGAAGCTACAAAGAAGAATCATTATCACCAGGCAACAAGATATCCATTGCCTACAAGTAACATTTAAAGTTCTACATGACTCTTGTGCTACTTTTTTCATGCAAATACACCAAGCATTTATACCAAGCAGTTGTGATACATTATCATCAAACAAAGTTCCAAGGACCACCTTAGAGAAAGGTTCCAAATACCATTTCACTGTGTATGGAAAAAACAACATCACTATAAAGCCATTGCTCATGTCACAAAACATAAACAAAACATGCTTGATATACTCTGTCAATAACAAAAAGTCTAAATGGTCAAGCACAACATTGTAATGCTCAAGATTCATTGTTTTAAAAACCATAACTTACTACAAATGATACGCATGACTTCCACCATTGAATTAAAAAACAACACTGTCCATTTTTATGCAAGATAACTATATACTCAACATAACACTTCATTGACTCAGTCTTTCTTCTCACTGCACACACTTCTTCCTGTTTCCCAAGTGACATGAGCTAAATCCATTAAATATTACTTACCAAATCACATATCTTTGAAAGATAGACTTGGGAAAGCACTAAAATGATCAGACATAGCATTATTGAACCCAATGAAGCAACTAGTAACAAGAAATTGTACTGTTAAATTAACTGTTAATAAAATAATTGTTTGTTATCATGAACCTAAATACAATGTAGTCTAGCCTCAATGCAAAGTGTCTTCTCTTCAATACTTATGTGACTCACACACACATCTCCATTTCTATGCTTATTTAGTTTCATAACATCAAACATTAAAACCATTGGATAATATACCAACAACATGCTATTATCAGAACAAATTACTTAACAAAGTGATAAGTTTGAATGTAGATGCTTGTGATATAAACTTTCTGTTCTAATATCATTACTTACCATGAATGTAAAAGTCTTGAAATCTCATGTTCATTACATGAACTCATAAAGATCATCAACATTACTGTCTTTAACAACTTATATACAGATTCAATATGAATACATTACAATATGAGTCTGCAAAGCATGCTAATGGAATAATCAAATGAACCATGACCAAATAATATATTTGTCTAACCTACCAAATGTGATTCAAATTATTTCACCTTATATACCAAACCAAGCACCAATACTAATGCTTCCATGATCAAATTGTGATCTATCTAGTAAGAACTGCAACCTATTCAATCCAACCTTTGAACAAATGAATCATCCTTTGTACAAACCTGTCCTTTACAAACATCATAAAAAATAGATGGCATCGACAACATTAAAATTTTGCATCAATCAATGAACTACCTTAAACCCACTGTGAGCAATGATCACTTTTGCATCAATATCAAATCATGAAACAAGTGCTTTTACCAATAAATGCCTTTAACAATATAATGAATCTGACCTAAGAAATGACCATGCTTTGACATATCATGCACATTAACTATCCGTTGAATACCAAGCTTTGACATCAATGACAAATTTCATGCCATTGATTCTGTTCACTTTCTTGAGTACTGCCTTGAAGTTCACTATGCTTTTTCACACAAGTCACAACAGTTGTGCAAAGCTCTCAAGCAATTGAAACAACCAGTGTCACAAAAAAATGAGATGTAGTCAAAACACTATGAAACAACACTACAAGAAGCATTACAAGCAATTACATGATCATGTTTTGATGCAAGAGCATCCAGTGGTGTAAAGGCAATCTTGCATCACCCAAAAATAGTTAAATTTCAAGTTTCTCAGTTTTTAGATGTTTTTACATTTTTGGATACCCTTTTTGTCATAATAAAATTCCCAATTTATGGTTTTTATTTTTTGTTGCTGGGTTGAAAGATATTGTAGTTTTAGTTTCCCAGATTTGCACCTGAAAATCTTTTGAGTTAGATTTGAGGCACTTAGAGTTCCTGGAACGCCCTGAAACTTGCCAAAATCGGCGAGGATTTTGAGCGTGTTATTGAATTTGAGACCTTCCAATGGTTCAAACGGTTCGCGAATCAGAGCTCCGGATCAAAAGTTATGGCCCCGGGAAGTTGGCGCACTTTCTAGAAGATACAATTGTAAATGCTCTTTTGAAATTTGAACT
>VDFB02332366.1:401035-471418 GCA_007258455.2 Sequoia sempervirens
CCCATGTGTTTGCTTTTATAGAAATAAGCTCACACAAAACCACCAAGTGGTATTACATAAAACCATGTGACTAACAGCGTGAGCTTACAAAACCATTAACCCCTCATTTAATATTGGTAGTGAGTTTTCCCAATATTAAATATTATTCTCATGTGCAACCCCACATTAAATATTTAAACCAATGTTGCATACAACACATAAAGTGGCCCCAAGAATGCTAAACCCATGTGATGCACACACTCCTAGATTCAGTAGGTGCACCACATAATAAATAAATAAATATTACATTATAACATTATGCAAGGTGGACAACACACATTTTCCTAACAATGTTCGACGAGAAAATAAAGATAGTTGTGCTCAAAATTTGAAGATGCAATAAGAACAAGAGTTGTAGTGCTTTGAATCTACTTTATAAACTACTGATTGATTTTAAAATAGTGAAGATTAAGGGTTTGAGAAAGGGGGGCACACAAAGTGGTCCTTTTTTATAAAAAATAAATAGCATACCATCTGTTGTGCTCCACTTAAAAAGTTAACTTTTTTTTAGAATTTCAAAAATCACTTCGATGAGAAATTATCTAACACCATGTAGTTTATGAGTTTTTTTTACTAATTTTTAATCAAATATATAATATTTTACTAATTTTCAAAGTGGACACATCTTGAAAAGCAAAAATTTGGTGTGTGCTCCCCTAAAATTTTTGAAAATAATCAAGAAAAAAAAATCAATGTGTGTAGAATGGATTTAAGTTTCTAAAAATGTAATTTGTTTCAAAATTCAATAAATGAGTAAAAAACTATACCCAAATTAGCACACATGTTGGTTTATGACAAAAAATAGAGACACTAACAAAAGAAGTTAAAGATGAAAACCTTAACATAATCAAAACGTAAAAAAAATATGGTTAGAAAGAGCTTAATGTCATCATGGTATTTTTATAAATTTTCATTAAAACACGTGCAAACCTGATGGAGAGCATGGCCAAAAATGTGTGAAATTTTGTTACCCTTTTAAAAAATCATGTCTTTTGCATGAAATGGTCATCTAACTCTTTGGGTTGGATTCCTAAGGTAAATCCAACGCAAAGGGTTGGTATTTCCTAATGCAACCCATTTTGTGCTCACCAAATGAAAGTGTGTCATTTGGAGCTAGCCAAATGTGAATGATAACTTTTTCGAATGCATTTTCTTGAACTCTTTCCTTTTTTGGTCTTTTTCTTTGTCTTTCTCTACCAGTAAAACTATATGCTTGAAATATCTTTATTTCATGTATATAGTTTCAAGATGTTTGAAAGTGGTTTCGAATCTCTTGGAGGTATAATGAAAATTTTAGTTTTTGGAAGATCTTATAAATTTTTAGACAATCAAATTTTAGTAATCAAAATGTCAAATTTCAATAATCAGCAAGTTGTATCATATTTCTCTCTCTATCTCACTCATTATTCATCTCTTATGCTCTATACCTCCCTCTCTCACTATCTCCGTCCCTTTATTTGACTCTCGCTCCCTTGAGCTCAAGAACTACCTATCTACCCATCCATCTCTCTCCCTCATTCCCTCTAATACCTCTCTCTCTCTCTCCATCTCTACTCTAACATTCAGCCTATCCCCCATAATTCTTCTCTGTCTCCCTCTCTCACACCTCCACCTTTCCATTCTTCTCTCTCTCTCTCTCTTCTCCTCTCTCCTCCTCTCTCTCTCTTCTCTCTCTCTTCTTCCTCTCTCTCTCTCTCTCTCTCTCTCTATATATATATATATATATATATATATATATATATATTCTCTCTCCCCACCCTCTCTCCACCTACCTCTCTCTCTCTAATCCTTTCTATCTCAACTATCCCTCTTTACCTCTCCCTCCCTCCCATCTCTCTCTTTATTTCTCTCTATCTCACCTCTCTCTCCCTACCTCTCTCCCTCTCTCCTTCCCTCTCTACTTCTCTCTATCTCCCCATCCATCTCTCTACATGCCTCTCTCTCTCTCCATCCATACCTCTCCCTCCCTCCCCCTTCCCTCTCTACTTCTCTCTATCTCCCCTCTCCATCTCTCTACCCACCTCTCCCTTTATAACTCCCTACCACTATCTCTCTACCTACCTCTCTACATATATTTCACATCTTTGTCTCTTTACCTACCCATTTATCTCACATATACCTCTTTTGCTAACCCTCCCTCCCTCTCTCATCCATCTTCCCTCGCCTCTCTCTCTCTCTCTTTGTCTCTATCTCTCGCTCTCTCTTTGATGTGATACAAAAAGGGAAGGAAGGTGGGGAGATTGTGAGAGAGAAAGGAGGGATGGAGAGAGAGAGAGAGATAGAGATAAGGAGAGAGTGAGAGAGTGAGAGAGAAAGAGAGGAGAAGGAAGAGAGAGGGGGGAGGAATACAGGAAGAGAGAGGAGGAAGAGAGAGGTAGGGAGAGAGGGGAGAAGGAAGAAGTGAGAGAGATGTGAAAGATAGAAGTAGAGAGGGAAGGAGGGAGGGAGAGAGAGAAAGAGGTATATAGGGATAGGTTAGAGACAATTAGAGAGTGAAGGTGGGTGGAAGGAAGAAACAGAGAGAGAGGGGGAAGATAGAGAAAATTAGAGGGGGAAGGAGAGAGAGAGGTGGGAGGTGGGGCGGGGGAGATGGGGAAGGAGAGAATGGTGAGATAGAGAGGGAAGGAGAGAGGAGAGAGAAAGAGGAGAGAGAGGGAGAAAGAAAGAGGGAGGGACGGAGAGAGGAGAGAGAGGGAGGAAAAGGGAAAGAGAGGTGAGAGAGAGAGAGAGAGTAGAGAGGGAAGGAGAGAGATAGGAAGGAGAAGGAGTGATAGAGAGGTGATAGAGAGATTTGATAGAGTAGAGAGGAAAGGAGGGAGGAGGGAGAGAGGAAGAGGGATAGAGGGATAGGCTATATAGAGAGAAGTAGAGAGGAAGGTGAGGAGGAAGAGAGAGAGAGAGAGAGAGAGAGAGAGAGAAAGACAATGAGAGATAGAGAGAGGGGGGAGATAGAGAAAATTAGAAAGGATACGAGGGATGGAGGGAGAGAGAGAATGGTGAGATAGAGAAAATTAGAGAGAATACGAGGGATGGAGGGAGAGAGAGAATAGTGAGATAGAGAAAAGTAGAGAGGGAAGGAGAGAGTGAGAGAGAAAGAGGGGGAGGGACAGAGGGAGGGACAGGGGAGAGAGTAGAGAGTAGAGAGTAGAGAGAGAAGTGGAGATCCATCGCATGCAAAGAAGGCTCTTCTTGCTCTATCACCTCCAAAAGATGCTACTCCACATGTTGTTGGTGAAAAGCTGGTCGCAGATGAACAAAATGGAGTGAAAGAATTTTAATATATTAATGGGAATCATAGTCGCCCCGATACACAAACGTCTCAAACTAGCCAAGCATAAACAAAGCAGAAAACAGGTGTATGTATAGTTTGACAAGATCCCTCATTCGTGCCATAAAAACTATTCCCAAACAAAGTATTGAGACATCAACAAGAATAAAGCCATATTTGAGAGAGAAAAATAGGTGTTCAGAGCATGATTTGAGGAAAAGGATTCAACATATTTACGAACGCATTATAGGCGGTCATTTTAAGGAACGAAGAACTCCAAGATTTTCTGATGTTGATCTTGCAAATTTGATGAATATAGCCACTCTAAAAGTCGCAATGGATGGTGCTAAATCTGTGACCATGGAACATCTTGTATGTAAGAAAAAAGATTATGATGGGTGGTGAACGTAAGTCTGTCATAATTTCAGATGAATCGAGACGATTAATAGCCTATCATGAAGGAGGGCATGCACTTGTGGAAAACACACAGATGGTGCACTTCCTGTACATAAGGCTACAATTATGCCAAGAGAAATGTCTCTTGGAATGGTTTCACAGCTTCCTGAAGTAGACCAAACTAGTGTTTCTCATAAGCAGATGCGAGCGCATCTAGATGTCTGGAAGAGTTGAAGAAGAGCTGATTTTTGGAGAAAGTGAGGTGACATCAGGTGCTTCTTCAGATATTAAATGGGCAACAAGACTTACCAGAACAGTGGTGATAAAGTATTGAATGAGCAAGGTTGTAGGTGCTGTTGAACACAACTATGATGATAACGGATAAAAAAGCTACTTGGGGGCATCAGAGAAGGAAGTTGAAGTTGAAGGGCCCCGGGGCAGTCTTTTGACTCTTCACATTACGTTATTCTTGGAGGGAGAACTCTCTGTGTTCTCATTCAAATTTTCTATAAGTAATTATGCCTTGAAAAGGAAATGAGAGAGGGGTTATAGGGGAGGATATAGTTTTCTGGCATGGAAGCTTATAATTCTGTGGGCTTGTAAATTTATGAACTTTCTGAAAGTAAAGAATTTATTTCGAGTCTCAGTGCTATCAATAATTCTGAAGTTGGCATTCTTGTGCGTGTTAACTGCTTTCAATGTTCATTTTTCATGTTAGTTTATATTTTGATTTTTCTTCAAATTCAGTAAATTTGTTTCAACATAGTATATTAGTCTATGAGTTTATTACTACCTTGAAACTGAAATGTTATTAGTAAGCCTTTGAGTTGCTACTTGTTTTACAATCAGATGTTATTTTATTTTTGAGGATATTTTTCCATTACTTTTATCGTTTTCCCTCTTTCTTTCTGGTTAAAAATATACCTATTAAAATCAAAATTTATCATATGAGGGAGTTGTACCTCTAAAATTCAAAGGAAGATCACTAATCCAATAGCGATCTCTTCAACTGTTGGTTCTTTGTCACTACTCAACAAGGCAACTCATGGTCATTCTCAAGGAAAATCTGCAATGACAAATATGTTAACCAACATCATGTATATCTTCAGTTATGATGAAAGCCTTGTTTAAGGTTGCCTCTAGAAATACCCTCTTGGATCTACCTAAGCTCAAAGTGAAATGGATTTTATCCACACTCAGCAATTGACCTATTATCCCTCAAACTTTATTGATGAGCAGATTTATCCACCTTCAAGAATGACATATCTCCAACCTTGAAGTGGATTGATCTCTTTAGAAGGATGAGTAGTGATTTTGGGAGCCAATAGAAACTATCATAGAACTATGTGTTCTATGTACATTTTTATTTCATGTAGTTAGTTAAGTAGATTCTAGTCATCCTATTTATCAACTTGTAACTCTAGTAATAGTAAATTGACCAAGCACATTCAACTAAAGAAAAACCAAATAACATGTACTTGGTCCAGATAATCCAAATAGAATATAATACATTATGACCCCTTCTACAAGCTCCACCTTGCCACTCAACCCCCAACTTTAGTTAGGATAAAATCAAATAGTATTAGATCAATAATTACATTATCATTTATATAGAATAATAATTTAATAAACAAATCTCTAAAGCCAAATCATATTTAGAGGCTTTCTATTTTAGGGTAACAAGAGAATTATATCATTGTCCTGATGTATACCCTTCATGAGATAGGTCAATAGAGTTGATAATCAATTATATATCACAAATAAATTATATCCATTAAGTAAATTATTAATAAGTAAAAAGCCCAGTTCAATAGAAAGACTAGATAGTAGTAAAATGGATATAATTTTTTCGCTATCCGAAAAAATTAAAATTTAAATATGTTCTAAAAAGTTAAGAAGATTGAGAATGAAACACAAAAAGAAATTAAATTAGATTCTCTAAAAGATGAAAGCATATTCACTATTATCACTTAATAATCAAGTCACAATTAAACCAAAAAAAACTTGGATGAACCTTCTAAAGTCCAAAGACCAATAACATAGAATCATAATTTAGGTTTAGGAAGTGTTTTCACATCACATTCCTAATAATATTTAAAAATCATACTCATCGTGTTTTATCATGTAATGAACCATAATAATAAGCATAGCTAATGCTTTGATCTATAGAGATTAAAATACTATAAACGTAGACGATGGTGACTCATCTGCTCCGTGCAGCCAGGATAAGGGGCAACTCTATGTGTTTATCACCAGGGGAGATGGGCCAAGCAAGGAGTTCAAGGTTGCTGAGCACGGGAGGAACCTTTTTGGTAACTCCCAAAGATTGAAGCATCCATTGTTGTCGGCAGGAAAGGAGGGAGAGGGTTCTGTTTTACCCTCTACATCTAAATCAATCACAATAGATTTAGGTGTTGAGATTGAAGAAGAAGTCGCATCTAATGAAAAAAAAAAATCTAGGTTGGGTCTGATTGGGAGATTTAGGGATTTTTGGTCAAGCTTGAATGTGCTCCACCAATGAATTTCTGACTATGGAAGCTTGTTTTGGAAGGATATGTTCAAATATATTCCATGGCAAAAGGATTTTTCATTGTTGTCTTTGAACAGGAGCAAAATAGAAGCATGATCCTTTATTACTATCACTGGGATTGGAAAGGAAAATACATACTGATGTTAAAGTCATGGCATCCAGCTTTTAACCCAACCACTGAAGTATTTGAGAAGGTTCATCTTTGGGTGAGACTTCCTAACCTTCCCTTACAATATTGGTTTGATTCTTGCTTGAAGGCTGTAGGGAACTCTTTAGGAATATTTTTAATAGTGGATGAGGGATCCTTAAATCTTCTGCATTCGACTTTTGCTCAAATTTTAGTGGAGATGGATGTGTCCAAGGAGCTTTTGAAAGAGATCCGGATAAAAACCTCAAAAATTTGTTGGATACAACTTCTAGATTATGAGGGGGTACCCTTTAGATGCAGGTTTGTTTTCAAATTGGGCATTTAGCATCCAAATGTGTTAAGCGCAGAACACATAAAATTGCTTCTTGGTGGAAAGATGTTGCCCCCCAACACTATACAGTGGAGAAAAAGGAGGAGAAGCAAATGAGCCCTCAGATTATAGGCAGGGAAGAAGTAGTTCAAGTACCTGGGACCCTGAATCAGGTAGGGAAGGTTTTGGTGAATGATGGGAGTAGGAAGGAACAACAATAAAAGGAAGGAGGTCCGACTGTAAGCAGTGACAATGTTGTCCTCAATGGTTGTGGAAAGGATTTGAATTTTAAGAATGGGGCAACAACACCAGAGTGTCGGGAGAAAAAAGATGTGAAGAGATTGCAAGAGAAAGAAGTTGGGAAGCAGAAAGTTGATGATCAGAGTCAACAAGCAAATTGGAGTTTGGGAGAAGAGGTAATATATCCCCAATACAAACCATTGGAATGGTAGAAGGAGGCTGCAAGGGTGGAGGATGGTTGGCAAGTTGTTAAGGGCAAGAAAGAAAAGAAATCAAAGAAGGAAACTTTTGTTATGGTTCTTCGGTCTCAGACCAAGGGAGGACCAAATTGTGCTTCAAAGCTTCTACCCTATTTATAGGTCTATGCTCAGGGTCTACGGGTTTTAGGTGTGCTCTTTTGGTATGGCTGTAGTGTTTTCTTTGTCCTGTGTGAAGATTCACTGTTGAATTTATGTTATATCCGATTTACTCTTGAATAAAATAAAATCTTATTACCGATCAAAAAAAAAACTATTCTATGAATTATATTAAATATTTGATAATCTTGATTGAATAGTCAAAAGTTAACAATAGCCAATTCATGATTTTTTATCCATTGGACTCTTTAGTCCATGCAGGACAATCAATAAATCATGATCATTTCAAACCAATCCTCTATCTAATACATGCAACAATTTAGTCATTTGAGGACACATATAAGGATAGAAAACAATAAATACTAAGCTCTCACTAGAGACTTCAACTCTTTGGGACTAACCAAATCTTGAGTCACATACAAAAAAATGATTGTATTCTCATACTACTATATTGAGATTCTTTGCAAGTCCTAAAAGGATCTTGTACCCTTCCTCTGGTTTCGAGCTACCAACCAAGTACAAGACCAATCCACCATGGAATTTTTTTTGAGTGTCAACGACTATTATTTTAATTTATTTCTTTTATAATTATTTGATTTAGGTTTGTATTTATAAATTTCACAACACAAAGCCTCACAATGTCCTTTGTACCTATGTACTAGATACATCCTCCATATTCCATACTGCCTACATACCCTATATCTATGGGATCAAAGTAGATAAGAACCATTATGCATAATATGTAGTTATGGTTGATCTATGTTTATGCAACTATATGAGTGGTTACAAAACCCTTTCTAGGTTCTAGTTTCCCCAGACATATCTTCATTATCTCCTAACCACTCAAGTGAAACAAAGATGGAAACCTAGACGAAAATATACTTGTAAACACCTAGAAGAGGGTGTTCGACATTAAATTTCAATTTGAAATATTTTTTTGTTTACCTAGAATGTATGCTCAATCTGAGAGAAAGGTTTCCCATTTCTCGAACAATTTAGTTCTTCAACTTTTCTTATTTCAAAAAAAAGTTATTAGATTTTTGTATTGGGTGAAGTACCCAAAACCTAAGGAGTTGAATTTTAGCAATGTATCTTAAATTCAATCGATTCAATACCAGTGTACTAAAAAAAATCTAATCCTTATCACAACTAACGACAAACTAATTCAATTAATCAAGTTAGTTAACATGATCGAAAAATTAATTCATAACATGATTGTCCAAATAAAATTTAAATGTCATTACAATGTTATCTAGACTTACTATTGATTGAAAGTGACCTAAAAGAGTTCATATCCGTCATTAATCCACAATATTTTATTAAATCATGACCACTTAAACTATCCTCAAAACTATAAACTTATATTTCATATTTTTTTACATCAATTTACTCTATATGAGATCATCACCAACATAAAGTTATAGTTACTTATACAACAAGATTAACATTGCATACACCATGCTCACAATACGAATAAAATCAATTCCATCTATACAATCTATTTAGAAATAATAAGTAATCTACACTAATCTAAGTAAACCAAGTAATATGAAAGCTAAAAGATCAAAGGTAGTCCAATTCTTGTTTGACTACTATTTATCCTTGCATCAAAAATCTAAAATGAGATTTCATTAATTCAAAAGCATACCCTTTCGCACTATTGTTTAGACCTAGGTTTACACATAGGGTAAAGATTAACTTCAATTTTCTACCATATAATGGATAAATCTTATTATCATGTTAATCATAAAAAAGAAAAAGATTATTATACAACCCTTTTCTATTGACTAGTCATTTTATTGACATACCCATTTGATCATATCAACTAGATGATATATAAACATCATGCTATAGTAATCCATAGATCCTAGTATTAAAAAGTTTTAGAAACAAAATAGGTGTTATCTACCTTATTCCTAATAGAACAATCATGACTTTTTCCACCTAGGACTACAACCCAATGAATAAAATATACATCAATTCATCATATGAGTGTGTAACATGATAAATTTATATCATCCTTAAAAGACATATTTATGTACTACACCAAATACTTTACTTATCATATTCCATATTACGATAATAGCTACTTCTCCTACAAAACACATCCAAAATTCTACCATGTAATTTATTAATAACGATAATATATGGAGCACAGGAAATTACCATCTTGTGGTCTACTCATGATGTACAAATATGAAAATTCTACCATGTAATTTTTTAATAACGATAATGATCCCAAAATTCTACCATTTAATTTATTAATAACGATAATGCATGGAGTATGGGAAATTACCATCTTGTGGTCTACTCATGATGTACAAATATGAAAATATATTTCCATTTGTGCATTATGGTATGACAAGGACCTATAGTTAGCATATATGAGTTGCAACATGCATAAAAGAATATGACCTAAAGGTCAACTTAAGAAACACTTAGGAATATCAATTACTAATTATTCAAGAATAACAAATGTAGATTAGTAGAATTAACTTTACCCGTGATTATTAATAAATTTGATAATTAGTAACATAACAAATTGATTATAATTCCCCACAAACACATACCTCTTAGAAATATATATCAATAATAAATATTTTCAAGATAGTAAAATATTAAAATTTAATTTAATGTTTAATCCATTGATAAATAAAAGGTATTGAATTTACAATGCTACACAAAACAAAAACTACGTGATCAACAAAATAATTGTTCAACTAAAAATTCAATATAGCACTATATTAACTTACCATTTACTAAAAATGACTTGCAAGAACTTGTACTCATTAGTTTAATTCACGGTATTTTCTTAAATCAAAAACTCATCTTTAACTATATGTAAAATACCAAAGCAAGTTTTGTCGGTATGTGTAGCCTAATCATGCTCTAAATTAAGAATTTGGTCACTTTGCCAAGAATAATTTCTCCCAAAAATAATTAACTATTCCCATTGAAATTCAATTTGTAACTGTCTGCAACTTAACAGTTTTTTCTTGTAGTGGAAGAGAATAGTCGCACGTGATAAAAATAGTTACTTGCAGCAATGTGTGGGTTGAGTTTTATAGAGTTTTGGAAGTCAAGATTTTACATTCGAAGCATGCAGCAAAGCGTGTGCAATGAAGTTTGTATATGTTTTCTAAAGAGATACACAGTAGTGGTATTTTCGACAGGAATGTAATTTATTTTTCATTGGAAGCTTTAATAAAAACTTGGACAAGTTATTTGTGGACATAGTCCAAAGGGTGAACCATGTTAGAAATTCCTTTGTGTCACTATGAATTGCATTTTATGTTCTATCATTTACTTTGTATTTGCATTGTTTAAATTCATTTCTTTATTGCTTCATTCATGTTTGAAGTCCCAACAAGCTCTAGTAAATTGATAATCTTCAGTTAGAATGTTTAAATTTTCAAGAAGAGAAAAAGAGTACGAAAAAGTGTATAAAAAATTTGTGAGATATAAAAAGGAATACGTGAAAATAAAGAGGAAGGAGTTAATATCTTTGGGCAAGCATAATCCTAGAAGTTTTTAAAGAGAATTGCAGCAGGCTAAAGCAAAAATTGAAAATAGTATCTCACGCGTCTAGTGGCTTGGTTATGCTAACGTATTGTATGAAATAAACCAAAATAAGGATCCTCCCCTGATAATTAACACTAAGGCCAAAATCTTCTCTACTAAGGACATAAAGGAAAGAATTAAAAATTTAATTGAAGGCAAAGCTCGAGATATAGATGTTTTATAAGCTAAATTCTTAAAGTGTGGCTTGGAAGCTCTTGCACCACACATCAAAAAAATATTTAACCAATTCATTCAAGATGACTTCTCAACAAATTGGACAACTAGTATTGTCATCCCTTTCAACAATTCGGAAAACTATCACACTATAATGACCAATCCCATTTTTGGATAACTCTTTGGAAGTATGGTGGAATACAAGATCAACCTCTGGGTTGAAGGAAAAGGTTTGGGAAAAGCATGGAGAAGAGAGTTTTTGTTGCTTCATCAATTTCAAAAAAGCATTTGGCATGGTGATTAGAAATATACTTTGGTATAGAATGAAAGAGTTGGGAGTTCCATAACAATATAGAGTAACATTCCATAGGTTGTATGAGAAGTTTCAAGCCAAAATAATAAATAAATATGGTTTATCAGAGTGTTTTGGTTGTGGCATTGGTCACAAACAAAGGTGTATGTTGTCCCCCACTTTGTTTGGGATTTGCATAGACAAGTTAGACGACTAGATAAACAAGTCACATGGTGAGGGTGTGCATTAAATGCCACCTTCAAGTGATAAAGTTAGCTTTTTATGTTGATGACCTCATCCTATTGGCTAAATGGCACTTCATCTACAACAACATCTAGGAGTCTTGGAGCTATTTTTTCAAGAGGTTGGAATGCAAGTTAACATTAGAAAATCCAAAGTCATGATATTTAGTTTGAGAAGAAAAAAGAAGCAAATAAAGTTTGAGTTTGAAGGAAGCCCCTTGCAAGTGGTAAATGAATACAAATATTTGGGCCTTGATTTTAATAGACACCTCAGCTAGGAGGATTGTAGAGAAAAAGGGATACAAGGGGGTTGGAAATCTTTATACATGCTTCAAACTAGATGTAGATCAATTGAGCTATGTGATTAGAAGATAAAGAAGTTATTTGGGTTGCTTGTTACACCAGGGTGGTATTGTATGGTTGTAAAGCATGGGGCAACAACATGTCATTATGAAGATGAAGGCAACTAGAAAAATTCATAAGAAAATTCAAATTCAAAGCCACAGTTCCATATGAAATCATCCTAGCTGATGCTAGAGCCTTCCCAATTGAAGCAACTATTATGATCCTATTGTTAGGATATTTGAAGAGAACATAGAATATTGAAGGTCATTGTTGGCCCTAAATTGTTGTACGAGAAAAGCTAAATAGAAGATAAAACACTTCAATGAAACAAAATATCAAGTGAATGAATAAATGGGGACTTAATATATGAGAATGACCTAATGTAAACACAAAAATCAAAAAGTATGTGAGAGAGGAATTCAAAGCAGTGATGTGGATAAATCATCTTGAGTGAAAAAGGGAATATTATGTCAAAATTTTCAATCCCACACATGAACATGAACAAAAACACTATATAGAAGTAGATATAAAATGGAAAGAAAAAATACTAATGGCCCAATTAAGAACCATCTCGCACCATCTTAGGTGTGAAATAAGGAGGTGGAAAACACCAAAAGAAGAATGTGTTAATAGGGTTTGTCATCTCTTAACTTCAAGGTTGATGGAAACAAAATAGCATTGCATCATGGAATGTTTGGCTTATGAGGACATTTACACCAAATATGTTGATACTATAATAGTGGAGTCTCTGACTACTTTGTTTGATGAGGAACGAATTGAAAATATGGTAGATTATTTGGTAAAAATCCATAGTAGAAGGACCATGATCAATAAAGAAATAGAGGACAGTCAAAAGTAGAGGCTAGAGTTTGTTGCTTGTGTCTCTTAAGCATAGACTACTTGATCTCACAGTACTTTATGGTTCAATAGCATACAAGATTGTGGTCCAAGTGTCTCAACAAATAGCAAGGACAATAATCATGGGTTTAATACAAATCAAGGTTTCATAAATTATTGGAATTCTACAAGACTTAATCTTGAGCATCATACACCAAAGAGATTAGATTTTAGTCCATAATGTGCAATCTAGCCAAGCAAGCTATTACAAATCCACAAACTTGTTTTTATTTGTATCAAGGAAAGGAACAATGCATCAATAGTTTAAAATCCATTCCTATTATAGGCATCATATAACTTTATATTCAAACAGTATTCAAAAAGGATAAGGGTTATAAATCATTTTAGGATATGGGAACTTGATCAGAGAAAAAAAAGTTACATGTAGATTGTGGAAGCATAAATAAGGTATGTGAATTGTTTGATGTAATTCCTCAAAGAAATGTGGTCTCATATAATACAACAATTACAAGATATACATAAAATGGTTTTAAAAGCTTAGAAACAAAATTGTGTTGTAGTTGTGAGTACCTTGAAAGACATGCATACAAAATGTGAAAGCATAGACAAGCACATGAACTTAATTAATTGTCTATTGTCCACATTTAGGAATGTACCTAACACAACTACATACGTATAGATTCATCAAAACTAACATCATGTAAACTAGTATATACGTGTTTGATGTTTCTCAATAATTTCAAACCTTCACTTCTACCACATTCTACCTCTTTCTCTTATATGATGCTCTTCCTCTAGAAATTGTGAGTTAGAATAACTATCATGTATCCACCTCAATCTAAAAAGAAATAATTAATCATTCTTACTACAAATAGAAAGTTCACTTTCCTTACCAAAGTGAAATCATACCTAAATTTTATCTTAAATCATGATTTAGGTATATAATGTTCAATTCAACAAGACATGATTATTAGTTCTAGAGATTAATGGATAAAATATGGTATTTGACAAATATAACTAAATGGTAGAATTATATCCTTGATTATTTTATGATTATCTAGATTTTTTACTATAGTCTTCCTTTAACAAACTTCTCTCATTTTGTTATTTATAATCTTGTTAAAGGATAAAATATAATAACAAAAATTGCATACTCTATAATTTATTTTATTATGGTTTGCACTCATTTTAAGCACATTTCTCATTTTTTGTTCTTTTAGATTATTCCAATATTTATCTTCTTGATTCATTTTTATCCCTTCCTCTCTTACCGTTTTGATGTTGAACATCTATTTCTCATAGCCTTTATTCAATGTGATTTCCCTTTATTCATGACTCTCTTCTCCTTTCTTCCAATTACTTAAAACTCTCCTTATCACTTGATCAAATCATCAAATGATATTCTTATTCCTTTCAAATGTTTATAACACTTATTTTTTCCCTTAAATCTTGCATTTTCAGACTTATCTTCACTTGAGACCACTACCTTAAGATAACCCCATTTTTCCTTTGATTTTCATCAAGAATTGAGCCTTCTCAAAAAAAAGGGACTAGGCAACCCTTTCCCATTGGAAAGGCGGAAACCTAGTATTTTTATTCCTTTGCTCCCAAAAAATTAAATAATATAAGCATTTAATAATGGTGGTTTAAGCTCCATACTAAGTTTTACAACTTGCTCTTAAAAGCTTGTAAATAAGACCCATTTTTCCTCATCTTAAATCATGAATGACAAAGTTCTCTTTTGTGAATTATATTGAATTAACTATTTTTGGATATATTTAGATAATTTCATATCAATTTCAGTCTTATTGGATGACTATTTTGATTTATTTCACACTATATGAGCTAGTTCTTTCATCTAAACTCATCATATTTTGGCCTAATTCCTTCCAATTTAGTATTTTTTCTTCCCCTAATATCCCTCTACCCATTTTATCCATTTTCTACTCCTTGTTTCCATTTCATACCTCATCTTCATTTCCTGCCCTCTCTCTTTCCTCTTCACATTTGTAACAATTTCCTTTCACATTTTTTCATTTTGTCTTCTCATAACTCTTTACATAGCCTTGTTTCCTTGTAACATTTCCTTTACCTGTTAGGGTTTCATTATCTATGCCTTAAATACATGTGATTTCTAAGTGTAGACTTAATTTTCAATTATTTGACATATCTTTGCTAAGTGGATTAATCCTTGAAAGCTATGAGAAGAGGACTACCCAAGGTACAGATTCCCCCTTAACCATTTTTTTTTGTAGGATTTTCTCCATATATTGTGTTTGTAGATGAAACAATCTACTAGTGTCAAGGAAAACATGATCAACATCATTTAAGGAAGCTCTATGTCAAATTTCAACTCATTTTGACATCTAGACCAAGGTGCCACATCTAGACTAGAAGTAGGTAGCATGAGAGTTAGGAGCAAACCAAGTCCCTCTTCAGCATTAGATGTCTAGCAATCTTATCCTTGTAAATCAAAACAATGTCTTAATTTCACTACCAGCATCTAACAAGTGGTTGGACTTCAATTCCCTTATTACACTAATAACATCAAGTGAAAGCCTTTTCTTTCCGCTATTTTCATGTCTTTAAGTATAATTACATCTTGTTTCCATTTTATTCTACCTCTTATTTATCTAATTGACTAGTGTCCACTTTAACAAGACTCCAATTCCCTTATTACACTAATAACATCAAGTGAAAGCCTTTTATTTCCACTATTTTCATGTCTTTTACACATTTAAGTATAGTTACATTTTGTTTCCATTTTACTCTACCTCTTATTTATCTAATTGACTAGCGTATGTTTTAACAACCTTCAACACAAACAAGAACCCCTCTACAAAAAATCCTAGCTCTATTATTCACTAGGAACAAGGTACCCTAACTAGGTCAAACATTTTTTAGGGCACTACAGGACCAGCCCATCCTTGTGAGAGTTACTTTACTTGGTATCATAGTCCTTTTCTCATAAATCTCCAAAATTTGATAAGGTAATGCCTCTCTTCAGTCTAAGCCTTTTCCAAAACTATTAATACTCGATTCAAATGCATTTTGATTTTATTTTTTTCTCTAATTTTTGTTCACTTATTCATATTTCCATGTGTATGTTTTTTATTTTTTTTCTTGTCTAATCTCTAATCTCTTGTTAGATAGATAGTGTTGAAAGATTCAATTTTCACTACTTACATGTACATTTACATTATATTAATTAACAACAAACTTTCAAAGAATCTAACATATCTTTTTAAGTTCTTTCAAATGTACATTCTATTTTTTGCTTTGCATGTCTTCAAACTTATTAAAAATCATTAAATCAATTCAATAATTTAGTTGAGGCAAAAGATGAAAAGTAGGTGACCTTCCTCTCCTACCAACAACAACAAAATCTTAAATGTAAGAATAAGCAACAGCATTTTCAAAAAGCAAAGACAAACATATTTTTAAGCAACACTGTTTTCAAAAAGCAAAGACAAACATATTTTTAAGTGAAACCATTTTCAAGCATATTTTTAAAGGCTAGAAATGCAAGGATCAAGGTCATAAAAAAAGTTCAAAGCCACATATTTTGAATTAAAATTGCATGTATAGGGACCGCTTTCATAAATGTATGAGTGAACTACAACATAACCCAAATCACCTCTTAATCTACCAAAGCTTCACTATTTAATAAATAATAACCAAAATTAAATCATTACACACAAAATACACTGAAACATCTTCCACTCACAATCAAATCTAAATAAATAATATAATGTTATACTTGCTTCCATTTATTTACTCAAGATAACTTTGATAGAATTTTTTATTTTTTTCTAACCATTACCATTGACATATGGAATGCATTATTCACATCTAAGCTATGTCTATATTGGATTTCCAAGCAGTTTTCCCTAGGTAATGAAATGTCCCAAGGGATCTACTTCTACTTATTCTTTTTGTTTCCTTAAAGATTTTGCCATGTGCAAAACTGGTAGAAACAACCAACCTATAAAAAAAATTATTAATCCTTATGAATTGTGATATGTTCTAAAAAAATAAAAAACTAAGAATGTTTTAATAATATGAAATTATTACAGATGCAACTCCCTTTATGGAAAGAACAAAAAGGCCTCTTTAGCCTAGCTTTTATGTTTTTGGCGATCAAATTTGTCCCACATCTCTGTGGACATCATAAATAATGCATGTTTCTTTATTGTATCCTTACCTGCAATTCTAAATAGTATGGATGGCAAAATCTATTATCCAACAAATTTCAAAAGAGTTAATTTGATAAGTAAGAGGTATTTTCCACAACGTGTCAAATTATGATATTGCTATCAGGATTCAGCCATGTAGTTTTCAAGTCAAACTCATTGACTCATGAAACATGGGTCAATCAGTTTGACTCAAAAACTACACAGTTGAATCCTAATAGCAATATCATAAAGAGTTAACTTGTTTGTAGGGAGTTTCAAGATGCTCTCCTTTTTGTAGTTGCTCAAGCGTGACCCTTATAATTGGGAGTGTTACCCTAAAAAGAAGATTGTAAACAAAATTAAGTAGTTTGGCATGTATAACCACTACCAAGACCTCTGCACATTCAAGATAAGAGGCAAGCCTAGAAAGTACTAACCAAGAGCATCATGTAAAATAATTTAATGGAGAACAACCAAGCCCTGTAAGAACAAGTAAACTATACGCTAAGAAGAATATTATTTCTCTCCATGTAAAAAATATTCTTATGCTTATTAGGAGATTAATAACTCAAATCTAAATGATACAAACTACCCACACTTCCTAATAAGCCACTCAAAATCAAATGATAAAAACTATATACGCTTCATAATAAATTATCTACTTGAGAAGAGTTTAAATTGTTGCATCCTTGAGCTTTGACTGGCTTTTGGTTTTACAAAGGTTGTGAATCATTTTTGCTAGATACATGAAATACTTGCAAGAATTGGTGAAACAAAAGCAACCCAACCACTACAGTAATTTCACAGAAGAGATACTCCTCGGTCATTGCCTCTAAACCACAGGTCCCCTCATTAGAGCATGGAAACAAAGTCAACATGGCCATTATGCTTGAGCATCTTGGACCCCAAAGTCCAGGCCATACCAAATTCAAAATCATAAAATGATTTGGCCACTGTTTGAAGAAATGGGTGAGCACATTTGTTGAAATTTCTCACAATGATATAAACTCTAGCCTTCAAAAAAAAATTGGTTCTCAAGCAATAGCGACTTACTGAAACATTGACATCATTTGTGCATGGATTTGACCCTTCACTGATCTGCTTAATAAAACATTTTATGTTATACTTAGAATTAGTTAGAGTGAAATAAAAATGAACACCAATGCAAATCAGAGATGTACTTAACTATTTATACATCCATAGAATAACAGATAACATTATATAGATAGAACTCTAGTATCCATTATATTAATCAAGTCAAAATCAGTTCACTATAATATCTTCCCCTATACTCTTGTAAAATTCTTGTCTAGTCTCTATACATTTAGTTTGTCATACATTCATACATATACTTCTCTTCATACAACTATCCCTTATATGTCATCTCTATCTCTTTCTCTTCTCTCTATTCTAATCTATTACATTCAATTCTTCCTTTATCTATCTATCTCTATCTATATTACATGTTGTCATTCATATCTTCCTTTATACATATATCTATGGGATGGGGTGTGACCCATCTATCCTACCCCTAGTCTATATGCTATATTTACAATATTATGGTCCAGAAGTCCTTTGCGTCAAATACAATATGATTTCTTGACCAATGTCTTCATTGCCTTGTTTTCTGGCTAACAATAGTCATAAACATTTTGGTTGATATAGGAATATATTTATTTGAAAGGATGGAAAATGTGGGCATGGGGAATAGCTCTATAAATGTGAAATAGTGATCGATCAACTAGAGGATAGAGGTCCATACTATAAATAGCTCACATCATTTAATGAAATAGGAAATGCTAGGTTGGTCAAATGATAACATTGATAGAGAATTAAATGTGCAAGGATGGATGGGTACTTGAATGTCCTTGTGATCCCTAAGTTTTGTAGTTTCGTGGCTATCTACTCTTCAAGATGTAGGGGAAGTCAAGCTAGACAATATTAAAGGTAGGGGAAGTCCACCTCAACACCCTCCTTCACAACAGAAGGGATAGTCACATGCTCATAGTGTGGTCTATCCAGAGGTCTCATTATGTATTGTGGGTCAAAATGTGCCCCACTTTGTCTTGTGTTGAGCCCCCAATTGTATGCTAGAACTCCCACATATCAAAATAATTTGGCATTTTATTGAGGAAAAACTCACAATAGAATTTCCTCAAAAAGTATTATGGTACCTCATTGTTATTACATGGAGGATGGTCAAAAACCATCCACCACCTATCCCAAAAATTGTTCTTTATCTCCTAGTGGTGGCACCAATGGATAGGGAGCCTCTTGCATGTACTATGTAAAGTTTGATTGTTTCATGGGTTAGTGAAGAGTGTATACAAGACAAATTTCAAAAAACAAAAATCTTTAACTTATTTACATGATATTTTTTTTGCATAAAATTATTTTTTTGCTTCTTCTTAGACCAACTATTTATTTGCCTTCTAATTGATTCTACATGAAACACAATGGATTGCAATGATTGAGCAAGGGTGGTTCTATGGGAGTTTGTTCTTGTAATACTTTTCTATTATTTTCAATTTGTTCTAGTATGTTTTGTTGTGTTCCTAAAGGATGATGAAAAATTGTAGGAGGTGTTTGTTGTGGTTGTTCTTTAAGAGGGATTTCATGCAGAGGTGAATTGAGATTTTGAAAATTTGGGGATAAATTATCAACTCTTGAAAATTAAACAAATTTTAATTTAAAAACTAATTCAATCTACCAATTTAATGCAAATTTGACACTAAAAACTAAAAATACTTGTACTCCTTTGACCCCCCAACGTCTTAGTAATATTTCGGTAAAGATTTGGCATTGTTTTGGTGTAAAGTCAACTTTACAACAACATGAGCGTGCTTGGAAGGGTTTGCAGGCTGTATGATAAAAAAAAATGCAGAAATGAAACTTTTTTTTTGTTTATATTGCTTTAATGAGCAATAACGCAAACATATTATAATGCACTCGCATTATAGCTTTAATGGGGCCACAAAATGGGGTGGCCACTTTTTGGTCACTTGTATTTTTTCACATGCCCTATATAATGTTCAATTCAATAAGACATGATTATTTGGTCTAGAGATTAATGGATAAAATACAATATTTGAAAAATATATATTTGATAGCTTTATATCCTTGATTATTTTATGATTATCTAGATGTTTTACTATGCTCTTCCTTTAACAAACTTCTCTCATTCTTTATTCATGCTAAAGGGGAAAATGTAATTACAAAATTTGCATACTCTATAATTTATTTTATTGTGGTTTGCACTCATTTGGCACATTTCTCATTTGTGATTTGTACTCATTTTGGCACATTTCTCATTTTGTGTGTTTT
This sequence comes from Sequoia sempervirens, assembly GCA_007258455.2. NCBI lineage: Eukaryota > Viridiplantae > Streptophyta > Pinopsida > Cupressales > Cupressaceae > Sequoia > Sequoia sempervirens. The sequence continues at coordinate 421,294 of VDFB02332366.1, forward strand.
TTTACCTTATTCCAATATTTCTCTTCTTGGTTCATTCTTATCCCTTCCTCTCTTACTCTTTTAATGTTAACATCTATTTCGCATAGCCTTTATTCAATGTGATTTCCCTTTCTTCATGACTCTCTTCTCCTTTCTTCCAATTATATAAAACTCTCCTTATCACTTGATCAAATTATTAATGATAACCTTATCCCTTTCATATGTGTGTAGCCCTCTTATTTTTTGCCTTAAATCTTGCATTTTGTGACTTATCTTCGCTTGAAACCACTGCCTTAAGATAACCCTATTTTACCTTTGATTTTCATCAAGAATTGAGCCTTCAAAAAAAGGGACTAGGCAACCCCTTCCCATTGGAAAGGTAGCAACCTAGTCTTTTTAAGCCTTTGCTCCCAAAATTGAATGACATAAGCATTTAATAATGGTGGTTTAGGCTCCATACTAAGTTTTACAAACTTGCTCTTAAAAATCTATAAATAAGACCCATGTTTCCCTCATTTTAGAACATGCAACAAAGTTTTCTTTTGTACATTATATTGAATTAATTTCTTCTTAAAGAGTGAACATTTTACACTTCATTAAGCATTGCAACAATCTTATAGTTACCATCCTAAGTTCTTTGAGCTCTTTGGACAATGCCACATCGATTTCAATCTCATTAGATGACTATTTTAATTGATTTTACACTATATGAACTAGTTCCTTCTAATCTTATTAGATTTTGGCCTAATTCCTTCCAATTCAGCATTTTCTTCTTTTCCTAATATCCCTCTACCCATTCTATCCATTTTCTACTCTTCCTGATTCCATTTCATACCTCATCTTCATTTCCTACCCTCTTTTTCCTCTTCACACTCGTAACAATTTCCTTTCACCATTTTTTTCATTTGATCCCAATTTATTTTCCCATAACTCTTTACATAGCATTGTTTCCTTGTCACATTTCCTTTACCCAGGTTTCATTATCTATGCCTTGAATAGATGTGATTTCTTGTGTACATTTATTTTATTATTATTTGGCATCTCTTTACTAAGTGTATTAATGCTTTAAAACTGAGGACTACCCAAAGCAAGACTCCCCCTTAACCATTTTATTTTGTTTTCTCTATACACGAAGGTGAAATACAAAACAATCTGCTACTATCAAAAGGAAAACATGATCAACATCATTAAGGAAGCTCTATGTCAAATTTCAACTTATTTTGACATCTAGACCAAGTAGATAGTGTGAGAGTTTAGGAGCAAACCAAGTCCCTCTTAGACATTAGATGTCTAGTAATCTTATCCTTGTAGGTCAAAACAATGTTTTAATTTCATCATAACATCTAACAAGTGGTTGGACTCAGCCTTTTATTTCCACTATTTTCATTTTTGATACATTTAAGAATACTTACATTTTGTTTCCATTTTATTCTCTCTTATTTATCTAAATGGCTAGTGTCCCTTTTTACAACCTTCAACACACAAACAAGAACCCCTCTAAAAAATATCCTCCTCCTATTATTCACTAGGATCAAGTTACCCCAACTCGATCAAATATTTTTTAGGGCACTATTAGACCAAGCCATCCATGCCAAAGTTACTTTACTTTGTGACATAATCCTTTGATCAAAAATTTCCAAAACTAGATAGAAAAATGCCTCTCTTGAATCTAAGCCTTTTCCAAAACTATTACTAAACATTTTTATTTTATTCTCTCTTTTTTTTCTTTATTCATATTTCCTAGTTCTTTTCTTGTGTAAATTTCCTAATTCTTTTCTTGTGTAAACTCTAGTCAAAAGCCTATCTAAACTCACGTTGATAGATAGTTAGTGTTAAAAGGTTCAATTTCCTCTACTTACATGTACATTTATATTATGTATTTAACAACAAACTTATATCTTCAAACTTGTTAAAAATCATTAAGTCAATCCAATAGTTTAGTTGAGGCAAAAGATGAAAAGTAGGTGACCTTCCTCCCCTACCACAACAAACTCTTAAATAAAAATACTTTAGGCAAAAGGATGAAAATAGGTGACCTTCCTCCCCTACCACAACAAACTCTTAAATGTAAGAGTAAGCAACACCATTTTCAAAAAGCAAAAACAAACGTATTTTTAAAACAACACCATTTTCAAAAAGGCTAGAAATGCATGGATCAAGGTCATAACAAAAGTTCAAAGCCACATATATTGAATTGATACGTTCTACAAAATGAAAAATAAGAAGATTACAGATGCAGCTCCCCTTACTGGCAAGGAAAAGGCCTCTTTAGCCTAGCTTTTATGTTTCTCGTGATCAAAATCGTCCCACGGCCCTGTGAACATCATAATAATGCATGTATATTTATTGTATCCATCAATGCAAAAAGGTATCACGGTTTTTTCCTTTCGCGTTTTAAATAGGCTTCACAGCAAAATCTGCTAACCAACAAATTTCAAAACCAATAACTTGATTGTAGGACGATTCAGGATGTCTTAGTTGAGAATCAAGATGAATAAAGCGGAATGCAGCTTCGCATAAGGATTAAATTTGTTTCCTCAAAAGTTTGCCACTAACCACCACATTAGCAAAACCAGAAGAATCAGACTCTAGACTCTCTACAATAATTAAAGATTTTAGATTGGCTCATGTAAGCATAATATGATACCCTCTGTGTAGAGTTTTTTTTATTAACTCTTCTGAGACCACCTTTCTGACCTCTCCAAGGAAATATTCCATTAAAGATTATGGGTTTTGGTTTGTTACCATGGTCCTTATTGCTTGCCCCTATTTACTAATCTGTTCCAATGTTTCCTGTTAAAACCTCAAAGAACATATTATAGTCTAGATGCTCAAAAACCAATCAATTGCTTTGCTGAATCCTCTCTTTCAATAGATCTTAAATTAACCGCTAAATCCATTAGTACATAACTCCAAGGAAAAATTCCATCAAAGATTATGGGTTTTGGTTTGTTATCCATGTTCCTTATTGCTTGCCCCTATTTACTAATGTGTTCCAATGTTTCCTGTTAAAACCTCACAGAACATATTATAGTCCAGATGATCAAAAACTCGGTCTAAAGGTTCAACAATCAATTGCTTTGCTGAATCCTCACTTTCAATAGGTTTTAAGTTGAGCACTAAATCCTTTGATACATACGACATAGAATTGAGCACTTCCCCATCCAATCGAGCCCTGTTTACCTCAGAGATGCTCTCCTTTCTGTAGTTGCTCAAGCATGACCCTTATAATTGGGAGTGTCACCCTAAAAAGAAGATTGTAAACACAATAAGGTAGTATAGGCGTGTTTAACCACAACCAAGACCTCTGCACATTCAGGATATGAGGCAAACATGGAAAATACTGACCAAGATAATCATGTAAAATAATTTACTGGAGAACAGCCAAGCCCTGTAGGAATAAGTAAACTACATGATCAGAAGAATATTATTTCTCTCTATGTAAAAAATATTCTTCTGCTTAACAGGAGATTAATAACTCAAATCTTGAATGGTACAAACTACCCACACCTCCTAATAAGCCACTCAAAATCAGATGATAAAAACTATACACACTTCATAATAAATTAAATACTTGAGAGGAGTTTGAATTGTTACATCCTTGAACTTCGACTGGCTTTTGGTTTTACAAAGGTTGTGAATTATTTTGCCAGATACATGAAATACTAGCAGGAAAGCATAATACATAATTCCCAGCCATTGGGGAAACGAAAGCAGCCCAACCACTACAGCAATTTCACAGAAGAGATACTCCTCAGTCATTGTCTCTAAACCACAGGTCCCCTCATTAGAGCATGGAAACGAAGTCAACATGGCCACTATGCTTGAGCCAGCCTGGACCCCAAAGTCAAAACCATACCAAATTCAAAATCATAAAATTATTTGGCCAGCGTTTGAAGAAATGGGTGGGCACATCTGCTGAAATTGCTCACAATGATATAAACTCCAGCGTTGAAAAAGTTTATGGTTCTCAAGCAAATAGCAACTTACTGAAACACTGACATCATTTGTGCATGGATTTTACCATTTACTGATCTGCCTACTGAAACATTTTATGCTATGCTTAGAATCAGTTAGAGTGAAATGCACCACTAACAATAAAATACACTACCCAAAGGAAACAAATACAACTGCATTGGCAACCTGCTTTAAATCTCACTCTCAGGCATCAAGAGATGCATTAGACAATCAAAATCGCATTCGGTTTTTTGATGAAAAACCAATAAGATCATAATATCAATAAGATTTTACAAACACCAATTGAAAGCACAAACTGGTCAAAAGATAAAAACCATAAACAGGAACACAAGAAGAAATGTGTCTAGTAGAGGGAGCATTTGTTATTATGTCCAACACGTTATATCTTGGTTACACTATCCATATTCTATATACAAAGGAATGCGTCAGGCAGTCAAGCAGAGGAGATACGCAACCCCCTAGTAGAGGGGAAAAAGAAACCTTTTAATTCACTTTAGAAGCTAGTGAAAATTTTAAACCGCTTCTTAGACAAAACAAATGGAAACCTTGCCAGGGTAACTGAAGGTAGTCTGAAATATAAAAATTTTAATATCAGAATTCCTTATATAGCATTATTATATATTTGAATAGAATACAAATGCCACGCTTAATCTTAAACGCATAGAACTTTTAACTAACATGAAATGGATTAGAACGCAAAAACTATTACCATTAACTTTCTCTACAAGTAATCATTACCAGGTGTCTAATACAAAGACATTCAACTACTTCAAAGATTACAGATTACAACGTAGAAGCATCTTACCACTAGGAAAGCACGAAATTACTGACAAATATGGGGGAAAAAGATGATGCATAAATTATAACAATTCAGATTTTGCACAACCACTTCTTTGTACCTTCGAGAAAATTATAACACACAGCTCAGAAAATAAACAAACTTCACCAAGACTTCTTTGAAGCAACCAGAAAGGACTTAAGTCCAATATGGCAATCAAGTGAAGCTGATTAAGCCATCTCTGCATAATTAAAAGCTACAGCCCATGTTTAACAAGCTGGTCAATAATGCCGTATATGACATAAAAGATGCTATCCAATGTAGTCCTGTGATTATTTTAAAAAATACTTACTGCAACAACTAGCTTACCTTTTATTGTTGCAAGAAGACAGTAGAGACGAGTCTCATCCAATCTACTGCTGAAAGAATGACACCATATAACTAGTCTATAACCTATAGCCTTAATTGTTGAAAGCTCCTCCACTTAACTTCTGCGAAGGGCAAAACAAATATAACATGAACTGCCTAGAACATCAAGAACTTGCTGAAACTCTGCATATTACTGGTTTTCCCATAAAGCCGGAAATATACATACAAGCCTTGCCTGAAAAAAATAAATAAATAGGATCACACTCAACAAGCACAACTAATCATTTCAAAATTGGAATTCTCTCTTCATGACTTCAAAATGTTTGACCTCCTGTCAGTCAGGATGCCCCTATTCCTTTCAATTGATATGGCCTTCAACACACGTGCAGATTCTGCTTCAGGAAGCAGAGAGGCTTTCAACCTCCTTAACTGATCCCTGCATTGCCCTTGCTTTGGTCGAATATCAGAGAGGCTTTCAACCTCCTTAACTGCCCTGTGATGTCTGCTGTGAGTATCCACAACCACTCTATCATACGACGAAAACCATTTTGCCCTCAAATATCCAAGTGTCCTCCATGGTGGGATAGGCATAGAGTTCTGCTTCAGGGAAATTTTTGCAGCTTCAACCAAAAGTTGCAACATACGTTCAAGCTTTACCAGATCACCCACATAGATCACAGGAAGAGATTTCAGTATGGCGTCATATGAAACCGTGGGCCTTGCAATCTCAAAGTGACTTTGAAAGTCAATATCTATTATCAGACGCTCTGGGGCCTTTTCATCTCCTTCCAGTATAACATCCACATACTCGTATTCACCTGCAATGGTAAAGATTGTCCTTCAGAATCTTCTTTTTATAAGAATGGCCTACAGCAGAGACAACTAATAACACTAATAACAAGACAGGGCGATAATCAGCCCTCTGTTTCACTTACCTCCCGGAACTTTATCACATGCCTTCCACTTTGACTTGCAAACTGCAGCATTATAACCATGAGACTTCATATGTTTCACTAACAGCTTTCTGATGCAGCTAGCCTTGCAACTACCATCCCTAAAGCAAACAAAATCTGTGTCTTTGATGGATGCAATGACAACATGGATCAGGTAAAGCAAATCACTCTCCATTGGCATCACTGAATTCTTCAGGGCCTGCAACAACATATAAACATTACATTCCGTAATCTGCTTTCCTCCCAAAGAAGAAACACCAGTTCACCATGAACTCGACGGACACACTCTTTGAAAAGTTAAAAAGTAATGAAAGCTTATGGAAGATCAATGAAAGCTAAACTTACCAAAATCCACAATCAAAAAAGGATCTCAAATCATTTTTAAGTTCTACTTCTTGTTAAGAAACACCTTGATCACATGAGACCCTGAGTAGGTTAAGAAGTACTCCTAACATTTCAAATTCACAAAAAGATAACAAAAGAAAAAATTTACAAGAATCGACTACCTCCATGATTCAACAGATTTTAGTTTCACTGCGTGCACAATATAATGTAGGTTTCTCGCATTTTTAATACCCCACATATTCTGCCCCTTTGATTAGAAATTAAATAGAATTATAATCAATGTCATTATTCTAATTCTACTTTCCCTGCGTGCATATTATAATTTAGGTATTTAGCATTTCAAAATCTCCCACAAATTCTGTCCCTTTGACTAGAATTTAGGATAGAAGAATAACCAGGTTTTTCATTTCCAATTATGTTCGAGGTTACTGACCTTAATACTTTCTCCAAGCTTCAGAATGCTGGTTGAGCCTGAATCACTATCACTGCTGTGACAATTGCCATCTTGACCTACGCTTCCATTCTCGATAAAATCCCTCACCATAGATGCTAAATCATTGTCACTCTCATGGCTGTCCTTTCCGCTATGATCTGCGGCTAGGCTAAGGAGGCCCCCACCTGGAACGACAATCCCCCTTGGCCATTTCAGGGCTTCGGTTAGGCTACTCTTGCTCTTATATTCATTAGTTGTTTCCATCGTATTCCATCCATCAGGCCCCAGCTTTGAAATACCGGGCATCACAAACGCCGATAGGAACTTCTAGATGTGGGCTTCCAAGGCCTGTATGTCTACGGCCTGCACTATGTTTTCTGGTTTAGGGCACCTGGTGTGAATTAACTGCAACACTGCTACTTCCTAAGCAACTGTCGCTTAGAAACTTTATTATGAAGCAAGCAGCTCTGGGTTCTTTGACCCGATATACAACTCGATTCAGCAAGCCACGGCCTTCAAACTCCAGGTTATTTCATAAAAAAAAATCCCCAATTGATTAAAATACGAGTTAAGATGGCCTGTAACCTGAATGAAAAACGATGATGTTCCATTAGGCTACCGAGGTTACAAACTTGAAACCCATATAATAATTAACCTTTAATGAAAATCAACAGAAAGAATAAGCGTAAAATATCCAAAATCTAGTGTAAGCGAGACTAAGGGAAAAGCGTAAAATATCCAAAATCTAGTGTAAGCGAGACTAAGAGAAAACGCCACATATTGATTACCGGGAACACCAATTTTATTCTGAAAGCCCAAAAATTAACTATCGTTATCCGCATCCCAAAAATTCCGTGGCTCATAAGAGCATTAGCGAACAAATTTCTCCAGTTTTGGAATTTTAAGCTACATAACATCACTTACAGATTTCGGTGTCGGAATGTGCTCTATATTAAATACTTCAGAAAACGTATAAACAAAAACCAAGCTCTCACATAATTAAGTCGGGGTCACCACTCGGTCAAAAAAATCTAAAATTTTCCAAAGGCGAACAGTAATCCGCCCCAAGATGCAAACTTTTATTTTTTTAGACTAAATATTCCAGAAAGCGTAGAAACAAAAACCAAGCTCTCGCAGAATTAAGTCGGGGTCGCAACTCAGTCAAAAAACAATCTAAACTTTTCCAAAGGCGAACATTAATTCGCCCCAAGATGCAAACTTTTTTTTTAAATTAAATAAATTAAAAATTAAAAAAAAATCTATTCCTACCAATTTCATCACCAAATACACGAACACAATTATGCAGCCACAAACAGAAGACTAAATTCCACAAATTTCCGTAATTTGAAGGGAAAAAAACGAAAATTCGGTGCCTGCGCGTTTCGAAAAGAAAAAGATAGGTTCAGAACATTCCAGAAAACCTAAAAAATCCATGGAAATTATACATACATAAACAAGGTTGAACATCGGATCAAAATCGATCCAGAGTTCCAAAAAATTTAGAAACTTACTTCCTCAAACCCAAGTCAAAGACTAAGCATAGCAAATTTGAAAGTTTAAAACAAAAATTCGAAGGATTCAAGTGAAAGCTAACCTGTGATCGTTAAAAAAAATCTGCTGCGAGGAGACGTAATCGATACAAGAGGCGCCCATTTATGACAGTATCACGATTATTTATTATCTTCACCTCCAACCAAACAGGCCCGTTCGCGTCCCTTCTATCGGCAACTCAGTTTTTAAATAATTAAACACTAGCTTGACAAATAAATCAACGATTGCAACAAATTGAAATAGATTTTGACGTCCGCTCTGACGATGCCTTGCCCTACACGAAATTTCATTTTCCAACAAAACCCGAGAATTATCGTGATATGAGATTGGTGCCCACAGATTTTGACCCGCGTAGAGTACATTTCTGTATACCGACACCTGTCGGTGGCCTCGACAAGGCTTCACAGCGTTTTCGGATAACAAAAAATTGATGTGCGCTGTACACACGCACACGTGTCTATGTAATGCGACGCCGGCCAATTTGAAAATGGTCCGTGGGTCCCACTGTCCACTCCTACTTTTTGTAAAAAGACGAGACTACCGTTGTTTTCTTTTATAATGTGGTGGGCCCAGCATTATAACAAATAATATTAAATAAATTAGCCAAAAAGTCTAGTTATTTTTAACGTGGGAGCCAAACATTATAAACGCGTTGGGACCATGAGAAAAATACTCCACACGAAAGGGGGGTTCAATTTCCTATATATTCTTTAATTTGAATTTTTCATATGTTGTTAAAGTTGGTGGAGGTTAAATATTTATATTAAGATTTGTTCATAATTCTTTCTTTATAATATTGATTAAATTTGTATAATATATTAATTAAAGATTTGATTTCAATAAGAGACGTAACATTATACTTCATATTGTATAGATTTAATGTATTGTCAAGATACTTAAGAGTTGTCAAGATACTTACGAATCTTATTATATTATTGACTACAGCTCTAAAGTCGATTTTAGCACATGTAAATAATTTGGTTTGGAACCAATAATATTTAAGGGTTCAAACACTTTGTATGTTTATTGGATGTTCAAGTTTGAACTCAAACTATCAAATAAGTTCTATAAGTTACAATTACGTTTTATTTATTTTTGAAAAGAATTGATAAAATTATAAATGGGTCAATGAGTTTGACTCATAAAACTACAGAGTTGAATTCTGATAGCAATATCACAATTTGACACGTTGTGGAAAATACCTCCTACTTATCAATTGATGAGCTAAAGGGGCTCTATAATGAATGGTTCACAAGGCACAACACTCGCTGAAGGTTTTGCAAATGAGGTTGCAAGCTAAGTGGGCTTAACCGTGGAAGAAACTCTGTGGTTAAGCATGCTTGAGTTGGAGTAGTATTGGAATGGGTGACCTCTAGGGAAGGCCCAGTGCTTCACCTCTGTGAGCATCACCTAGATGCAATGAGTGCTAAGTGGACCATTTGTTATCATTAGAGATGGGTTCTTGTGAACTGCTTGCTCATGAAACATGGGTCAATGCAGTTGAATTTCTTGATAGCAATATCACAATTGGAAGAGAGTTGTTTATAAATCTTGAAGAAAAGATAAATTAATCGTAGTTTATGGGTCTAAAAAACTTAAAGACTAAGTTTATCCTAACAAATATCATGTTATTTTTAATAATTGTTGTAGGATAGTCTACACTAATCTCAAATGTCATCTTTTGTATAGTAATGTATGGTATAGATGTAGCATAGGATGTTATAATTTATTTTTGTTGATCATGAAGTTTAGAACTAATGCTTGGCATGGACAAGTTTCTAGTAATGATGGTATCAATATGTAAGGTAAGCCCTTCTTAAGTGGTCTTTAACTTGAAAATATACTCTTGGACTTGCTACATCTTATTTTTAAATTGATGGTTAACCTTTGAGTGTCCTCAAAGGTTTGACAAAATAACCATCTAAAAATAAGGTTAGAGTATTTTTTTTGGACTACAACTCCCAAAGGAGAACATGAGGAGTTAAAGACTCGAATACAACATTATTTTCAAATACAACTAAAAATTACTTCTCTAATTGATTCAGAGATAATATTCATATTTTGTGTCAAATCGCAACAAAATAGTTTCCAACCAATCAAGTGACCAAAGATGGAGGGGAGATCTTTGTAAACAATTTATTAATAAAGACAAGTAAAATTGCATTTCCAAAAAGGTTGCTTAACATGTTCAAAAAGAGAGAAAAAAAGGCATGAGAGTGGTTACAATTAAAGGAATCTAAGTCTCTCATTCACTAGGGGTTTGAAATATAGAAGCTTTCAAGTAAAGACTTGGCAATTGGCATCAGTTTTGCATTATTAGAGGTGAGTGTTGTGCTTAGACCAAAGAGCATTGCTAAATTGGTGATTCCACTTGGTAGGGAGAAGCTTGGGAAGAAGTTGTAGGTGGAATTATTTTACCAAGCAGGAGGAGGAGTGTGAAGGATATAAAAAATGTCAATCTTTAAAGAAGTTGCAAGAGGTCGAAGTGGGCAACATGATGTTTAGCTTGGGAGGAACAAGAGATATGATAAGCTCAATCACCTATTTATTACATTACAACATATCAACTAGGAATAGGTATGATTATAAGAGTTCCATGTATGTTAAGTAGTTCCAAATATCACTAGTTTGGTGAAAATATTTATGAAAGCATTGATGAGCATATGGATGGAGAGATAGGACCAAGGAGTTATTCTCATGTTGAACTAGTTTTTTCACCATGTGGACAAAAGGAATCCTTCAAATTTAAAAACTTGAAAATAGATTGGCAAACTTACACATACTTAAGATGGAGGGAAACATAATGGTAAAGAAGGTCCAAGCTAGGGGTTTACCTATCAATTAACCATGTGTCATTTGTTACACCTCGATTGTATAGTTACTATTGCATAGGGAAATGCATTGTAATGATTGAATCATTTAGATGAATAAAACATGTTCTTTTTATCAAATGAATGTGATCTATTTAAATGATTGTCTCATTTGTCTGATACTTCTATTGATGTAATTCTTGACTAAATGTCGCATGTAAGTTATGGAATATTGTTTATTATAACTTTGAGATGTTTTATGTATACTGCCTTGTGAGCATATGACTTTCGTTGTTGTGTCATGGTGTGCAGGTAAGAAGACCATTCCTCCAAGCAGAGGAGAAATATCACTTGGGGAGGAGCTTGGTCAGGTAAACAGTAACGAGAACCATTTGAGCATACACACACACACATTCCTTAGACTGATTGAGCTAAGTTAGATAAGTTGGTCTTGATAAGTCATCCATAGGTTTAAGGAATCCAGTTTACTTCTTTGTGAATTGTGAGTGATGATTGTTTGTGAATGGACATAAGTGAATAGGTTAAGTGGTTGTGTATATACATGTATATAGTATGTACACTGAGGTGTATATGAGTATATACGTATGTATATATACACACGCTACCTATTATTTGTGGATATTAATAATATAATATTATTATTGCCTGATGAATTTACATTAAAACATATATAAATTTATTTATATATCGGGTTGTTGACCGGTTCATGATATATTGATATATTTGTTAAATATATTTATAATATGTATATGTAATTATATATTATAGAATTATATATAATATTATTATGGTTATATTAAAATATATATATATATAAATAAATACTCGAGTATTTAAATATATATATATATATGTTTAATATATTTTAGACTATAATAATAATATTATATAATAAAATAAATAAGGGAATTATATTTTAATATTTTAAAACTTAATTGGAGTAAATTTATATAGTTAAATGTTTTAACTCTAAAGTGTAAATATTTATAAACTCTATGGTGTTAAAATTAAAAGATTTAAATCTTTTAATATGAGAAAACATCATAAAGCGAACTATTGGGAGAAATATAGTCGCTAGACTTAAAGGAAATAAAAAGTCTTCATTAATAAATCGAGCCTTTCTTTTAAAACATAAGGAACAATATGAATTAAAATATTTGGAGGTAAACATTTGAAATAAACCAAAAATATTTGTTGAAAGCTCTTCCCATAAAATGAAGGAAAGCTTCAAACATAGGAAAAAATGGAGGAAAGTTTCAAATGCTAGAGAAGAGGAAATGCCAGTCAGATGGAATGTGTTTTTGCAAGCTTAAACTTGACAAATTCGCAGCAGAAATGAGTCATTCTCATTATGCGCCAAGAGGAACGTTTTTCCTGTAAGTGGCAATTTTGAGTTTTGAGTTGAATAAGTCTGGTAATGTTGGCTCCAAGAGGATCGAATCACTCCTTTTTATGATGATATAGGGTTTAGAAATCTACCATGTAGCATTTGAATGAGTTTGGGCGCCTTGTCATTTTACATGCCCACAATGAAGGAATTTGTTACAATTACAAGCCTATAAATACACGCCCAGCCATTCTTTGTTTCATATCTTTTATGCAATTCGTATTGCATTTTTAAGAGCTCCCATATCCATTTATCTGAGTTGCTATGTTTTCCTTATTTGCTGCATTTTCCTATATGTTGAGTGCGAGAAATACAATGAGCTTTTACTAGTAATTATCAAATTACAATGTTAAACCCTTTTTAAGCTTGGAGTGGAGTGAAGCCATAGTTGAGTAAACTTATATTAGAGGAGTGCAATTTGTGAAGAGTGACTTGAGGAATCACCATAGTTTGAGAAACTTGCAAAGAAGCCATCTTCATTAGGAATTCTGGAAGTTGTTGAAGAGTGTCAAGAAGAGCAATGCTGGGAGAAGGAGCTTAAAATATCAGGCATGAAATCTATTTTATTGTGATTCTTGTTTGAAATGTTGCATTCTCTTAGTCTTGTGTTTGATGATTGCAAGTAGCTCAAAGTTAATTAGAAATGTTTTGTTAAACTTTCATGTGTAATACATTTAAGGGTAAATGTATGAGGGAATTCATTGCTTTTTAAGGGCAAATGTATAAGGGAATTCATTGCATTTAAGGGCAAATTTATAAGGGAATTCAATGCATTTAAAGGTAGAATGAATAAGGAATCCAAGGATAAAGGGATAGTGAAAAGAGGATTAAATGTTTAAGGAGCTTAAGGGATTAGTTTTTACTTATCTTGCATTATAGGGATATAATGGAGAAAGACTTTAAAAGGAAGGTTTTATATTCATTTGACTGAATATTGCAATTTGTATGATCTTCATATATGGAGAATATGTAGAGTAATTATTACCTACTAGGAACAAAATGATGTTAAAACCAAGTATGGTCTCTACCTTATGTTAATAGGTTAACTGTGACAAGCTAAACACTCCTAGGATAAAGATTTCCTAAAATTAGGAGTTAGGATATAAGACACTTGTTGAATGGCCCATTTCTTAGTAGATAGTTTGAGGTAGGAAGTCTGGGGTAAACGAAACCCATTGAAGGACACAACCTACGCGTAGAGCAAGATAGCCTTAAGTCAAATCAGCCCTGAGTAGTGTTTATGATAGATGACCTTCATTCGAAGTACTAAATGAGAATACTTTGGCCAAAGTAGTGAAATGTACAACATCCACTTAGGTGTGAGATAGTTGAGACTACAATGTCAGTTCATTGTGATCCGAGTACTAGTTCAAGATTGTAAAATAGCAAGGTTCTAGTTGTGTAGGACACAACACTATGCTCAGTTGGTAATCGTTAAAGGATACCCTACCAATCTCTTCTTTGAAGGGACGACTATCTATCTAATGATAGGTGTGTGAGGGACTGCAATGTTATAAGTTTGTGGTTGACAGAAAAGCGCTCGAGTGATGTTTCTCCTCTACAGCAAGCAGACGATGTACCAAGATTTGAAAGGACGGACTCTTGGACCTTCTTACTTCTATTTGTGCAAAAGCTTACGAGTTATGTATGTAATTATATTACTTTTGTATTTTGACTTATATTTGCAATGAAAACAAAATTCATGTGGAAATATATTGTAACTTGTATACATTTATCAAGGAAGAAAGGAAAAAAATTATTGTATTACCTTTGTTACTTGTTATCTTTATATGTTTGGAGTGAAATTGGAAAAAAATTAATTTACGCAAAGGATAGGTCGTTACATTTGGTATTAGAGCTACTAGGTTCTACACTAAAACCTATGAGCTCATTACGCAACAATGTGTAAACATTACCAAAAGATGATGATAGGAAAGTTCTTGTGCCAGAACGACAAGAGAAAAGAATTTATGGAAATGAAAAGGAAGATGTGATTCTTAGTAACTTGTAAAGGATGGGACTAGTTAAGAATCGTCCCTAGAGTCAGGAACTCCTAAATCAACAAATATCACCTAGAATTGTGGAAGAATATGCAATCAGGTTAGGTAGAGAGGTTAGGATGGATAACCAGATTATATCTTTATCTAACAAAATAGTTTTATGACTCCAAGGGAATTAGAAGGAAAGAGATAACCTTTAATAGTTGCAAACTATAGTTATAAAGAGTTGGGAACTTTTGGATTTGATTAGAACAACTACGAGCCTATGAAAAATTGGGAATGAAACAAGGGAATTAATGTCAGAGTTAGGACATCAGAACGACAACGGAAATTTTAGGATGAGAAACCACTAAAACCTAGGAAAAGATAGAGTAAGAGGTTGCACGAAATGTGGCAAGATAATGTCTAGTATACCAGGAAATGAAGACCGGATGTCATCATTGGTAGCACATACATACTCTCTTGAGATTCCAGAGGAAAATGGTAGAACATGAGACAGATCAATCTGATTATGTTAGTAGAACTAACATAATGTTCTAAGTGGATAAACTCATCAAAGTAATCAGCATTTTCTAGAAAACTTGACTTACAAGATTTTGATCTTAAATAACATATTGTGGACAAGTAGTTGTCTAATAAACCTGAAAGGATATTTTAGTTTAGCAAACAATGATAGGGTTGCTTAAACCAAGATCATACTTTGAAACATTTAGTTGAGCGAATGTGCAATATATTATTATAGTCAATAAGCAAAAATGGTAAACCAAAATTTGCATGAAAATCTTGTGAATGTATGCTTTTATGTTTTCTAAAAGATAGTTAAAAGTTTAATTAGGCTAACTTGTATTAAACATTCAGGTTTAAGTGAACTTTTAAATCATGGTGAAAGTGTATGAGAGGATGAGAAATATTCCTGGTACAAGTCATGAAGATGAACAAAGAACCACCGAGGTAGAAGCAACACTCGACTTGATTTTTGTAAGGAAAGCTAGATGCGGAAACAACTCTCCTAACGTCAAAAACCTCAGGGAAGAATGCGGAGATTCATTTAAATTTTATAATTACAGTCCAATTAAGATGCACTTGAAACAGATAATAGAAACAGAGAAATATACACACACATATGAACACCAAATTTACGTGGGAAAACCCTTACGGGAGAAAAACCCACCACACCAAGAGAAGTCACTTTGTATTACAGTAACAAATAATTACATACAGAGTTCTGACTTATCTTTTTGATGCCAAATTTCAGCAGCTTTCACAATGATCAAACTTGTACATGAACCTTCAAGTTACAAACTCTACATAATAGAATTCACTCTGATACAATTCGAACTATTCATCCAACTATTGATCGAACCAACCATCGAACCCTTGAGCATCTGCAATTGCAAACTATATTCATGTTGTTCCTGGTTTTCGAGCTTCCTCTCAGAACTGCCACAATGAACTGTCTCCCAACGGTTCCAATTCGGCTCCTCTGATTGGTCGAATACCAGCCACGTAGATGGTCATCACTCGGTCAAAAGAATTCAAACTTTGTTGGCATCTTAGTGAGACACTGACAGTGTCTCCTTGATGCCACAAAGTCTTCAATATCGATATCGGCAAGAGTCTTCCTTATCGCCAAGACGTTTTACTGAGCTTCAAATATTGCATCGACTTCAGTTTTCTATTGGCGAGACTTACCGCTCTCGCCAAGACATCCCAACGAGCCTTCTTGTGTTACACCGAGTTCAAGAGACTATCTCTAAGACTTCCTTATGTCGCCAGGACCTCATACCAACGTTCTCCACATGTATCACTATCACCAAGACTCATCGCTTTCGGTGAGACATCATAACAAAGCTCCATATGTCACATAGACACGAGTGTTCTCATCAGCCAGACAATCGTCTTTCGCCAAGACATCATATCGATTCATTAAGGGTTATACCGAAGCGTTCAACATTCTGCAAGACATACCGCTTTCGCTAGGAGATCATACCGAGGTTCAAAGTTATACCAAAACATTATCATTTCCATCTATCGCTAAGACATACGTCCTTCGCCGAGACTTTACTCTGAGATCCTTATGTTACACTAATGCCTCCAAGTGTATCCCCGTCAGTAAGACCTTCATCGTTCACTAGGACTTCTTATCGAAACCTTCATGTTATACTGATGTATATTGTCGATGAGACAAAGCAACTGTTGCTAGGAGTTTATAATGTAACCCCCGAGTGACCCCGAAGACCACAGTTCGCTGAGTCTCTCTGACGCCCAATATGAATGGTCTGTCAGCCAGAGATCTCCACGCGGTAAGAGGTCACAGCGAACACAACATCTCACTAAAGACTCCACTATATACACGTTCGGAAAGACTTCTGCAAGGTCACAGTGACCTATACAAAACATAATGTTTCAAAGTTGCTAGTCGGCTAGACCCAAAGCATGTCATACCAACTTGGCTCCAATAGAGGTTTCAGCCTGTGATGATTGAGGCATATATTTCCACCAATTTTGGCAAGATTAACCAGTCTGGAGAACGAAAGAGCGAAAGACAAGTTGGAGAAGGAAATCAACATAGACAACATAGAAGGTGAAAGTTTGTCTCATGGACGAGGTGATAACTGCAACCATAAGAGAGAAAAGTTGCCAACCAACTCCACTGAAAGAAACAAGAAGATAATTTCTACTGAGCTTTCTCATGACATGAAAAAGATAATACCGCCAAAGTTTGATGGCAGTGCAGGAGGTGATGAAGTTGAAATCTAGTTGGTCCAGATGGAAAAATATTTTGAAATAAGGAACTATGATGAGGTAACAAAGTTAGCATGGGGAGCATACCAATTAGCAGGGGAAGCCTCTAATTGGTGGATAAACAAAAAGCTTGAACTGGAATAAGTTCCTGGAAGTTGACTTGGGAAGAGTTCGTTGAAATATTTTACAAACATTGGTTGCCACAACTTTATTATGACCAAAAACTCTCTGATTTTCAAGAATTGAGCCAAGGGACCATGTCAGTCAACAAGTACTGGGAGAAGTTTACTCAACTTCTTCGATATGTTCCTATCTATCATAAAGACGAACGATTTTGGATCAGGAAATTCATCTTGGGACTCAACAAAAACATTGGAGGTGAAGTCAATATACATGGTCTGACCACAATGGATCTTGTGTATGAAAAATCCATTAAGCAGGAACAGAAGCTTAAGGCAGACTCTACCCAGTGTGAAGGAGACGAACAAAAGAAGGATACTGAGGTTCCCAATAAGATTTCCCCTAAGAAAGAAGAATTTGCGCAAGATTCAACAAAGAAAAAGGGGAAGAGATCTTGCTTCAATGAAAAGGAATTCATAAGAGATTGGAAAAGAGACAACTCAAGGTATGATGACACTAGCAGAGCTAGTGAAGGTGTTAATAAGATTGGGGAAACCATGGAGAAAAGAGGGCCAAGAGCAAGATGCTTTATTTGTAAAGGTAATCATTATGCAAATGAATTCCCTCACAAAACTCCTGCTCCCCAACAACATGGCAACTCACTACCTACTCAAAAAGCCATGTTTCAGCAGAGGAAACACGCTACCATAAATAATGGACAAGTTGATGACCAAATTACACAGGACAAACATTCTTGAAAATTTCAAGAGTGAAATAAATGTAGTGTTATGTTTTTCTGTTTGAATAATACCTTTGTTCATCGGGGATGATGAATCGTAAGGGGGGGAGTATGTTACACCCCGATTGTATAGTTACTATTGCATAGGGAAATGCATTGTAATGATTGAATCATTTAGATGAATAAAACATGTTGTTCTTGTTATCAAATGAATGTGATCTATTTAAATGATTGCCTCATTTGTCTGATACTTCTATTGATGTAATTCTTGAATAAATGTCGTATGTAAGTTATAGAATTATGTTTATTCTAACTTTGAGATGTTTTATGTATACTACCTTGTTGTGAGCATATGAATTCCGTTGTCGTGTCATGGTGTGCAGGTAAGAAGACCATTCCTCTAGGCAGAGGAGAAATATCACTCGGGGAGGAGCTTGGTTGGGTAAACAGTAACGAGAACCATTTGAGCATACACACACACACGTTCCTTAGACTGATTAAGATAAGTCGGATAAGTTGGCCTTGATAAGTCATCCATAGGTTTAAGGAATCTGGTTTACTTCTTTGTGAATTGTGAGTGATGATTGTTTGTGAATGGAAATAAGTGAATAGGTTAAGTGGGTGTGTATATACATGTATATAGTATGTACACTGAGGTGTATACGAGTATATACGTATGTATATATACACATGCTACCTATTATTTGTGGATATTAATAATATAATATTATTATTGTCTGATGACTTTACATTAAAACATATATAAATGTATTCATATATCGGGTTGTTGACCGATTCATGATATATTGATATGTTTGTTAAATATATTTATAATATATATATGTAATTATATATTGCGGAATTATATATAATATTATTATGGTTATATTAAAATATATATATATAAATAAATACTCAGGTATTTAAATATATATATATATGTTTAATATATTTTGGACTATAATAATAATATTATATATAATAAAATAAATAAGGGAATTATATTTTAAAACTTACTTGGAGTAAATTTATATAGTTAAATGTTTTAACTCTAAAGTGTAAGCATTTATAAACTCTATGGTGTTAAAATTACAAGATTTAAATCTTTTAATATTAGAAAACATCATAAAGCGAACTATTGGGAGAAATATAGTCGCTAGACTTAAAGGAAATAAAAAAGTCTTCATTAATAAATCAAGCCTTTTTTTTTAAACATAAGGAACAATATGAATTGAAATATTTGGAGGTAAACATTTGAAATAAACCAAAAATATTTGCTGAAAGCTCTTCCCGTAAAATGAAGGAAAGCTTCAAACGCAGGAAAAAAATGGAAGAAAGTTTCAAACGCTAGAGAAGAGGAAACACCAGTCAGATGGAATGTGTTGTTGCAAGGTTAAACATGACAAATTCGCAGCAGACACGAGTCATTCTCTATTATGCGCCAAAGAGGGACATTTTTCTTGCAAGTGGCAATTTTGAGTTTTGAGTTGAATAAGTATGGTAATGTTGGCTTCAAGAGGGTTGAATCACTCCTTTTTATGATGATATAGGGTTTAGAAATTTTCCAGGTAGCATTTGAATGAGTTTGGGCACCTTGTTGTCATTTTACATGCCCATAATGAAGGAATTTGTTACAATTACAGGCCTATAAATACACGCCCAACCATTTTCATATCTTTTGTGTAATTGGTCTTGCATTTTTAAGAGCTCCCATATCCATTTATCTGAGTTGATGTGTTTTCCTTATTTGTTGCATTTTCCTATATCCTGAGTGTGAGAAATATAGTGAGCTTTTACCAGTAACTATCAAATTATAGTGTTAAATCCTTTTTAAGCTTGGAGTGGAGTGAAGCCATAGTTGAGTAAACTTCTATTAGAGGAGTGTAGTTTGTGAAGAGTAACTTGAGAAATTACCATAGTTTGAGAAACTTGCAAAGAAGCAAGAAGAGCAATGCTGGGAGAAGGAGCTTAAAATATCAGGCATGAAATCTATTTTATTGTGATTCTTGTTTGAAATGCTACATTCTCTTAGTCTTGTGTTTGATGATTGCAAGTAGCTCAAAGTTAATTAGAACTATCGTGTTAAACTTTCATGTGCAATACATTTAACTGTAAATGTATAAGGGAATTCATTGCTTTTTAAGGGCAAATGTATAAGGGAATTCATTGCATTTAAGGGAAAATGTATAAGGGAATTCAATGCATTTAAAGGTAGAATGAATAAGGAATTCAAGGATAAAGGGATAGTGAAAAGAGGATTAAATGTTTAAGGAGCTTAAGGGATTAGTTTTTACTTATCTTGCATTATAGGGATATAATGGAGAAAGACTTTAAAAGGAAGGTTTTATATTCATTTGACTGAATATTGCAATTTGTATGATCTTCGTATATGGATAATACGTAGAGTAATTATTATCTACTAGGAACAAAATGATGTCAAAACCAAGTATGGTCTCTAACTTATGTTAATAGGTTAGCTGTGACAAGCTAAACACTCCTAGGATAAAGATTTCCTAAAATTAGGAGTTAGGATATAAGACACTTGTTGAATGGCCCATTTCTTAGTAGATAGTTTGAGGTAGGAAGTCTGGGGTAAACGAAACCCATTGAAGGACACAACCTACGCGTAGAGCAAGATAGCCTTAAGTCAAATCAGCCCTGAGTAGTGTTTATGATAGATGACCTTCATTTGAAGTACTAAATGAGAATACTTTGGCCAAAGTAGTGAAATGTACAACATCCACTTAGGTGTGAGATAGTTGAGACTACACTGTCAGTTCATTGTGATCCGAGTACTAGTTCAAGATTGTAAAATAGCAAGGTTCTAGTTGTGTAGGACACAACACTATGCTCAGTTGGTAATCGTTAAAGGATACCCTACCAATCTCTTCTTCGAAGGGAGGGCCATCTATCTAATGATAGGTGTGCGAGGGACCGCATTATAAGTTTGTGGTTGGCAAAAAAGCCCCCGAGTGATGTTTCTCCTCCACAAAAAGCAGCTGATGTACCAAGACTTGAAAGGACATACTCCTGGACCTTCTTACTTCTATTTGTGCAAAAGCTTACGAGCTATGTATGTAATTGTATTACTTTTGTATTCTAACTTATATTTTCAATGAAAACGGAATTCATGTGGAAATATATAGTAAATTGTGTACATTTATCAATGAAGAAAGGAAAAAAATTATTGTATTGCCTTTGTTACTTGTTATCTTTATATGTTTGGAGTGAAATTGGAAAAAAATTAATTTACGCAAAGGATAGGTTGTTACATCATTTTCCCCTAATAATTTAAAGCCAATCTACACCTAATAAGACTTTATTAAGGTTCTTCTCCCCAAATAAATTTGGTGCTACATTTGGAGATAAGATAAACTCCTTGTGTTCTAGGATCAAAGATTCCGAATCCCCTTCATCTTTTTTGCTAAATGCAATGAAATAATAAAGTCGTTATTTAGCCATAAGTGTTGTACCATATCCTAAGGTATTATAATGGAGATTCAAAATTGAAATAACATTAGTAAGCCCATTTGCACTGTTATTAAGGAATTATGTGTCAATGTGATTTCTAAGATAACCCTCAAAGGTTAAGCTCAAAGAAGAAGGTAGCAAAGGACACAATTGCTTAGGACATAAAGGAAAACATTAGAGTTGGTAAATAATATTTGGATATGAGAAAACAATTGATATCCAAACTAAAGTCAATAAAACGTTTTTAAGATAACATATTAATGAATGCAATTACTATATCAAAAATCAATCTTGACGAAATAAAAATATATATCATTTATTAAACCCATTTAGTAATCTCTCAAACCAAAATGAAATTACCTCAAATAAATTTGTCACTAATAAAACCAATTTACTCTAACCAAACGCTAATCTACCCAGAAGATTAATGCAAAAAAAAATAGCTTTCACCATAATCTTACACAAGGTGTTAAGCAAGATGATAAGAACTTTAGGGATAAGAATAATTCACCCTAGCTCCAAAGGTGTCTTTTTAACAAATTTTGAGTATAATACAACTTACATAAATTCTCCATGGTCATAATTTATTTAAATTCAAAGTTTTGAAAAATGTGTAAATTATAGAGATCCTCATTTAAAGAATATTCAAATTCTATCAATGGAACTTAGAAAGAAGGCATTAAAAAGAAGAGGAAGAGGGGAGGTAATTTGACTTCAAGTTTTTACCATAACAAGTAGAATGACAAAAGGAAACCTAAGGATCAAATCTCAAGTTATGCATCTTTCAAATTTGTTAGGGAAAGGAAAAAATAAAATACACTTTAAATTTTTGTTTTATTTTTTCAAGACAACTCAATAATACAACTAAAAGCGAAATAATATATTCTTTCAAAAAAATTAGACTATTAATAAATTAGTAATTTTATTGATTAGGTATAATATAAAAATGTATATATCGCAAGTGAAATAGAAGTGAAAGGTTTTGGTTGTGGTATGGTATACTGTATTAAAATATCATAATAATGTTAAAGGAGAAATACATAAAGTAAAATATTTTATAATTAATCTCAAACCAATGTCTAATTTTGTACCATATATAATAACTTATTTGTTTATTGCATGGCAAGCGAGAACTACTTGGTAATTGGCACTCGCATACAATATTGAATGAAGGGTTTTGTTATGAATGTTTAGTGTGTCGTTATTAAAAATCGGCACATAGCTTGTTCGACCACTAGATCATTAGCACCTAAAGTGGATGAAGCTTCTAATTACCAAGGATATTTTTAATGACAAGCCAACAATGACCCTTTTCTTGTTACACCCTATGTGTTATTACCTATTTACTATTACCTTATTAGTTAAAATGCTTTAATACATGAATGTGTTTTGTATGTGAATCTTGATAGAAATATGATGAATGAATGTTTGATTCAATTTGATGTTTTACACCGAAGGCATATCCAATTTGAAAGAGGTCGAGCTAAAATTCTTAATCAACGATACAGTCTTCCTCACAGAGCTTTGTCAGCTATCAAACTTATCGTAGTCATTTTGATCTTTTCTCACTCGTATTAATTACCATCATGGCGAAGTACTTAGGGAGCATCATGTTACTGTTAGAGCGAGTTATCCCACTTCTTTTTTTTGCCATTTCTTTGGTTGTTTTTTGGCATTTTTTGTTGCTTTCCCACCGCTATTGGTTTTCGCTCCTCCAAACTCTTCCTCGTTGGTATTGACCTTTCACTTCTGTGATCTTCGACGAACATTGTCTTTATAGTGTTGGCAGTCGTTGCAGTCCTCTGTTCACCATTTTTCTATCTATTGAAAATGTTGTTTGAACAAGGATAAGGTTGTAATTTAAAGGATAAACTATTAAGTATTTTTAAAAACTAAGTAATATGCTTCTTCTTTTTAATATTTTCATGTGGAATTTTTTATTAAAAAAACTAATGTTTATTATTTTTTCATGTGAAATATTAAAAGGAAAATAATAAAAATTACCTTCTTCATTTTAAATTCAAATAAATTATTATTTTTTTAAAAGAGGTAAAAATAAAAATTATGACCAAGATTCTAATAATGAGCACTTTTAGTTTTTAACATTACGACATCCTTTACCCTACGTAGTTAAGTATATACTAGCTAAATTATATATATTTTATATACTACGAAATAAATTATAAATAAAATAATTATACTTATTATTATTATATTGTATTTTTTAATAGAACTATTAAATATATATAATGATTATAATTAATAATTAATAATTACTATAGTTTTATAAAGTACAAAAAATTAACATATAAATATAATACAAAATATAATTAATGTATAATTTATATTGTTTATAATACAAATTAGAGTATATTTAATATAATTGTACTTCTCTCTCCCTCTCTTTATCTCCCCCCATTTCTCTCTCCCTCTCTCCATCTTTATGTATTTATCTATAATTCTCTCTCTTTGTCTCTCTCCCTCTCCTCCTCTCTCTCTATCTCCTTATATATCTACCTCTCTATCACTTTATCTCACCATCTATATCTCTATATCTCTCCCTCTCCCTCTTCCTTTATATCTCTTTATCTCATCTTCTCTAGCTCTCCCTCTCTATCTCTTTGAGCTATCCCTAGATCTCTCCCTCTCTACGTATATATCTCCCTCTCTCCCCCCTCTTCTTTCCCTCCTACCTATCTCTTTCCCTCTCCCCTTCTTCTCTCTCTTCCTCCTCAACCTGTCTCTCTCCCTCTCTCCCCCTCTTCTATATCTCTCCCTTACCTACCTATCTCTCTCCCTTTCTCTCCCTCCCTCTCTCTATCTCCCCCCTCTCTCTATCTCTCCCCATCTCTCCCTCCCTTACACCCTCCCTATCCCCCTATATATATCTCTATCTCTACCTCTCTCTCTCTCTCCCTTTCTCTTCCCAAATATCTTTATCTCTCTCTTTCTCTTCACATATAGCTCTATCTCTCCCTACTCTCTCCCTCTCTCATCTATATTTATCTATCTCTAATTATCTCTATTATATCCCTCCATTTCTCCCTCTCCCTCTCCCTCTCCCTATATCTCTCTATCTATTTGTCTCCATCTTCCTCTCTCGCTCTATCTTCATCTCTACCTCTATTTTCCTCCCCCCTTTATCTCCAGACATCTCTCCCTCTTTCTATCCATCCATCTCTCTCCATCTCTCTCCCCACTCCCTCTTCCTAGATCTCCATATCTATATCTCTTTGCCTCTCTATCTCTATCTCTCCATATTTCCTCTTCCATCTCTCCCTCTATATTTATCTCTCTATATATCACTTCCTATCTCTATCTATATCTTTCTATCTCTCCCTCTCTCATTCTCTCCCTCTCTCTCCCTCTCTATATATTTATCTCTTCCATATTTATCTATCCTTCTCTCCTCTCTCTCTTTATCTCTCCCACTCCTCTCCTCTCCATTTCCATCTCCATCTCTATCTTCCTCTCTACCTCTATATCCTTACCCCTCTCTCTCTCTCTCTCTCTCTCATTCTTCCCTCCTCTATCTCTTCCCCTTTCTATCCATATCTCTCCCTTTCTCTGTCCCTCCCTCCTTATTAACCAAAATTAGTAATTAGTAATTGTATGCAAAAAATATAGTAAAATTTATCCTAATTGACCTTCCACACTTCTTCAGCATACCCATTGCACACCAATGTGTGATTGCTAGTTTATAATGATTTTGAAGATGAAATATATGATGCATATGTGTTGTACCCAAAATAAATTTTTGGAATTATGTATAAATTGAGCTAAATCATGTGCAAATGTCGTCAAAAGTCATTTTTAGGTCAAACCAAACATAGGGGCTTTGTGGGTTTCTATCCAAGAACTCATGTGCAAAATTCTGAAAATTTGAAAATTAAGGTTTTATGCCCCTATTTTTCAGGGAAACCCCCAAAAATAAGACCTTCCCAAAAATGATTGAAAATGATTTTGATAGGATTAAATGAATTCACGATCACATTGGTCACTTGTCAGAATTATCAAAAGACATGTTTTACTCTAGTGGGTCTATTTCTATTTTTCAAGAACAAAGTTAGGAGCTCCACAGCCATTAATGGCAGATTGGCCAGTACTAGGTGTTGAAAGCTAAGCTTCAAAAGCTTCAATGAAGAAACCATGGCAAAAATGCTTGAAAAGATGCTTTGCGATGGAGGGGATTTTCAAAAATGAAAAATGTTGAAAATTGACTATGGAGAATGCACGCCTTGCTACCAAGAGGAGGCTATGCAATCAAATGCCTTAGTCATTTTTCCAAACACCCATACACACAACATGGTGAAGGTGATTTCCAAGATGCACGCGTTCGCATCGTCAACGAAAATGCTCAAATCAGTAACACTACATGGCGAACATGAGAGGTGAAGAGATGAAGATTTTTCAAGGAGATTCTCAAAATTGGAAAAGGCCAAATTTGACTAACTCTGGAAATGATACCAAGGGGAAGTCAATTCAAAATATGCAAAAAGAGCTCTTTTCAAAGAAGGCACCCTTGAACCTCAGGCGCCAAATGTAGTCACCAGATTCATCCAAGGCAATCATCCTCGACGTTCTCCTGCTGGCTTGACAATGAAACATTCAGTGAGATCATCTGATAAACTGATCACCGACAAATGTCAATAGAGTGCAAAGAGGTTGTTATAAAGAGACATCCAAAAAATGACAAAAGATAAAAAGATGTCGGTTGACGAAGCAAATTCTGGAAACTGAAAAAGGCCAAAATTTGACTAACTCTGGAAACGTTACGAAGGAGAAAAAGTCCATTATGCAAAAAGAGCCCTTTTCAGAGAGGGGTGCCCTTGATTCTCAGAGGCCAAATGCAGTCACTTAAACCATCCAAGGTAGTCATCCTCTGCGTTCTCCTGCTGACTCGACAACGTAACAATTAGCAAGATCATTCGATGAAATGATCGTTGACGAATGTCAGCACAGTGAAAAGAGGCAGTTGACGAAGACAACAAAAATGATGATCTGGCATTGAAAAAAGAGCCTTTTTCAAGCAAAGGAACCCTTGAATGGTGTGGTTCAGATGTCAATTTTAGGAAATTCACGCCTTCATGAAGTCTCTTCAACTTCGTTTCAACACAACAATGAATCTATTAGCCAAGTTGTGGGATGATTCAAGCATTTGCAGTGATTGATTGACTAAAAATGCTAAATGAAGGTTTAATTAGTAAGTTACAAGCTAAAATTGGCGCCTTTCCTTTTGAGGTACCTGATGACCTCGTCAGTAGTTGTTGTGTGTAAGGAACTTGTTTAGCTTAGTCTGAGCCTCTCAATCAAATAAAAAGCACTCTCATCAGACTTGCCAGGCAACCGGTGGAAGCAATCAAGTGGAAAACGTCCTAGAAAGAGATTGAATGTAAAACATGGTAAAAAGTGCAAAGGCATAGGGAAAAGAGCCCTTTCCTAAGAAAGATGCCCTTTTTCTGGGCCCTTAAATGATGTCATATGGCAGAAGGTTCTCTAGGATGACCTTCACCGTTTGGGTCAATCTTAACAATGAAGTTGTTAGCACGAGAATCCGACAAGGCAATCAATCTGGAGCGAGGATCAAACAGAGGTCATTCAACATGAAAAATGATGAAAAATCTTGCAAAAGTCAAAAGGGACGCCTAAAAAGGTCAAAGGAAAGTTTGTTGACTAAAGTTAATATATTTTGAGACAAACTTGGCCAACTCACTCCACAATCAGTGGAAATCACCTTTTTGAACTTCAGATCAAGCCAGATTAGCTTTAGATCATGAGTTAAGATCCCAAAGTTCATGGATTCAAGGCTTAAGTCTACATGAAGAAGATCTAGGTGTCCCTCTCCATTTTGTCTTTGCAGGTTGATGATCAATAACAACAATAAGCTCTCAAGGATGCCATTTTCAGATCTGGCCAAGGTTTTTGACCGTTCTTCGATATTTCTTAAAGATTAGAGGCAGAAGAATATTTATAATCAGAGGATGGATTTAGAGGAAGATTTTCTCAGGGAGTCAAATTAAAAACTTCCAATCCATCTTCTATCTACTTCCTCTTTTCTTGTCTTATTTATTCTTGCATGTCACACAAATCAGCAAGCTACCATAGATCTGATCAACTGGGCAGATTCAAAATAATTTTCTAGTGAAACCCATCTCGTTAGATTATCCAGAATCAACAAACTTGCTGCCCTATTTTTGGGGGTTTTTCTAAAAAAAATTAAGAACCAAAATTCTGAGGAACTGGGTTTGTTCAGCATTGAAGCACGAACAAAACCCATGTACTAGATTTTTTCCAAAAAATACTTCTTGGTAGGGCGCTATTTTTAGGGGTTTTCAGAAATTGTCTAAACATATTTGTGTTTGCAATCAACAGGCGAGTCTTTCTTCATAGAATGACAATTTAGTGTCCTTGGGCTCCAATTGAACAACCAGACCTTGCACCAACAACTCTCCAACCAAATCTTACACATATTGCTAGAGAGCAAACGGACATCATCAACAGTCTACGAATTTTTATCTTTGAAAAGAATACATCACCCGCTTAGTGGAGAGCCGCAACAATTACTCTAGATGAAGAAGAAAGAAATGTTGATCTTGCAATGGAAAGACCATTATTACCTCCACCCATGTGGCAGTAAGCACCCTGGCTTACCAGCTGCGAAGAGGTCATTCCAAGCATGGAGTCGCCAAAGTTACTAAAAGCAGTAGCTTGCACAAGGAGAGGAGATGTCACGTCATCAAAGCATTGACTATCTAGAGTCGAAAGAAGTCAACACATGGATCAAGGATTTCTTGACCGGAGGTGGTGAGGTGTGAAAATACACCCAGGCTGGGACGTCCTAGTCTCTAGGAAGGCATTTATGATTAACAATTAGTTAACTTGATGACTCATTCTAAGTTAACCAACTGTCCCTTGAATCGTGCATGTCTATCTCTATTTATGGGGTGGTTTGTTTTGACTTCCATTGATTGTGGATGTTTGTTTTGACTCCACTAATCATGGATGACTTATCCCATAAATCATGGATGTCTATCTTAGAGACACCTACTTTGTATTTAAGTTCACCTTTAGTCTTGTTTCAGTCAACTAAAGTAGTTTCCAGTTGACTCTTTGTTTACTTTCAGTTAACTAAAGTAGATTTCCAGTTAACTGTTTGTTCCCCCTTTTTAGGAATAAATCTTGCTAATTGATTGGCAAGAACTCATTGTTAACTCAAGGAGATTTGTGGGTTTCCCACTCCTTTGAGTTCTATAAATAAGAGCCTTGGGCTTATTATTTGTGGAACCTTTACTTGCTATGCAAAATTTTTGCGCCATTGTTGCCAACAACTTTAAAAGCGAATATTTGTTCACTCTTGGATGAGAGTTCATTGATTGATCATAATTGTGCATGATTTCATGCCTTTGTTGTCCTAATCTTTGCAAACTCATTGATGAAGCTTGAAGAAGAAAATCAAAAGGTGCTTGCATTTTGATCTACATATTTGAGTTATTTCTATGTTTTGTATCTAATAGCTTGTTGTTTTATTTCCCTCCTTGGATAGGGGTTCCTCCTCCTTGGATATTTGTTATTAAAAATTATCATTTGTTGATGTTTAATGGATTGTACTTCAACCTATACTTCAGATAGGGGTCCCTCCTTAGCAAGTTTGTCGGCCAAGACATCATAATTTGTTGTTTCTTGTAAGTCATTTCCTAGCCCATACCTCAGATAGGGGTTCCTCCTCCTTGTCAGGTCTCAGATCCAGCTTATCAGAAGAGCTTTTTCTTGTATAAAACCTTATCCCTGCGTATATCTAAGAGTTCAGAGCCTTAGCCATATTCTAAGGAGATAGCAGATTCAAGTGATCCAACCCATCCATTCCTGCTCCTATGCCCTCATGCTCTGTTTACCTTGAGGATTTAGGATAGCTTAAAAGCTAGAATAGTCGTAATTAAGATCTGCTGAAACCAGAGAAAAAGCTTAGCTACAACGCATTGTGTTTATGCACCCTTGTGTCCTACTGCTGAATACAAAAAGATAGAAACCTTAGTTTACCCTACCCTTCCTTATGCATTACATCAGTAGAGAGGGACTTATCCTCTTTAAATAACAAAGAAGTGTTGAAAAACATTTGTAATAGTTGAACATTTACAATCAACACTCTAGAGGTGCTAATTTAAACGCCAACAGGTTTTTGGCGCGCACCGTGAGGCAACGAGCCATCAAACTTCAAGAAAATCTTAACGCTTTTATGTCATGGGAATGATCCTCTGGTATCCAATTACATGATCCATACAAGAAGCAATGGATAGTAACAACAATAATGCTGGCAAGAGGCGTCCACCTTCATTACCTTGGGGTAATAGTAGTGGACCTTTGACTTTTTAGGTAAATCATGAGTTACCTAAAGGGTCAGGGAAGCACTTTCCCCAATTTCACGGTGATGGAAGTCAACACCCAGATGAACACTTTGTTGCATTCACAACAGCCTGCTTCATCTTACATGTTCCACATGAAGCCATCACAGTGTGTCTCTTTGTGGAGACTCTTGTTGGGAATGTTGCTGACTAGTTCAGTCACCTAAAGACAGGCGTTATTACAAGCTAGGAAACTATGAGCAAGAAGTTTTTTGCGAGATTCAAACTTGTTGAAGACAATCATATGTTGTTTGCTCAGCTTGCAAATTCAAAGATGGAACAAAACGAACACATGAGGGAATTTGTATCAAGATTTAATCATCTTGTTACAAGAATTTCTTCTACGCTTGATCCATCACTGGAGATTCTAATGAGTTGTTTCATAAATGCTCTTCCATTAGAGATAGCCTTCTTCCTGAAGATGGCAAAAGAAATAAAGTTGGAGAGTTTGCAAGAACATGCCATCAAGTTGGAGGATAATATGATCACTTTTGGCTTGATGAAAACAAATTCTATCAGATCTCTAGCTCAGCAACCAGCCAAAGAGAGACAATCTTCAGCCATGATTGCCAACACCTCCATCAAGACCAATGATTGAAGTTGCACACAGTGCAGTATTTTGTTGTTTCCATGACAGTGATGAACATACCGGGTCCACGTGTCCTGAGAATCTGAGAATGACCCAAATCATGGGATACATTAAAGTTGCTCCCAGTTCTAGTTTTGTACCAACAAGTTTGAATGTTGTCTTACCACAGACGAACAACTTCAATGGTGACTCCACAATGGGATACTTTGAACCTGTTATTAAAGAAAAAGAAAAAGGATATTGTTAGTACGCTCTTGCGGTGAATCATGAAAATGTTTCAATGCCTGTTTCTAGACATGCTCACTACCTCAAAGCACAAGAAGAAGAGGAAGAAAGGTGGAAATCAAACAAAAAGGGTGAATAGGTGCCTTCCACTTCCAATCCCAAATCTTCACAAAAGAACACTATGCCAGTTGCTCAAGAGACATCTTTAGCAAATTTTGACATCGTAGCTTCCATGATGAAGACCAAGGTATAAATCTCTCAACTGGAATATCTTCAGGACCATCCAAAACAAATAGATTAGATTCTTGATGTTGTAAAGAAGCAGGCTATGCTCAAGTCATTTGTTCCAGTAGGAGAAAAGCCTAAAACGGGTCCCGGTAATTATGTGACTCTGGTAGAGATAGAAACTGAAGATCAAAACATTGCTTCTTCTAAAAAGAAACTAATAAAGGACATGAGGTCATGGACAACATAGTTCAATAGAGGTTGTTCAGATATAAGTTCAAAAGCAGGGGAAGTGATCATCTCCCCTAGAGGACAGTTGCACCCATTTGTGCAATTGGAATTCACTGAAGCTGAGAAAGAGGTGCTTTTATTAGGCCTCAAAGATGTCGAAGACATGGGAATCAAATTCCTATGTATTAAAGGCGATCTAGAGCTGATCTATGAGTCGGTCAAAGGATATTTTCAGGTCAGCAAAGATCACCTACAACATTATAGAAATCGAGTTAAGAACTCGATCAACTAGTTTGAAGAGTTCAACGTCCCGAGGATGAACTATGACAAAACTAATGCCTGAGGGGTATTAGCTTTCCCTTTTGCATCGTATTCTGACTTCTATCAAAGTAATTTTGCTTGGATATATGAATACCTGAGAATCTTCATCCCAAAGGGATTGTCTCCTACAATTCCCATCAGAAAAGAAGTAAAGCCTTTCAGGCAGAAGCAACATTGATGGGAGGCTCTTCGCACTGCTATGAAGTAGGCAATACTTGGAAAATTTCGTCCCTTTGGGGATGGGGTGAGTTCTTTGTAAAATATTTTTCTTTGCTTTAACGTTATGTTGTTATGTGTTTCCCTGTTTAGTAAAGTATTGTCGTGTTTTAGGTGTTTTCTTAGTAGTCTAGTTGTAGGTGAATAAATAGGTGAACTCTAATTTTTAGTCATATTAGGAAATTAATTTTTGACTCTGTTACCCAACTGATAAGATATACTGGTTTGCAAAACTTGAGATTCTCTGTTCTCCTATGTCGTAGGTATCTGACATGGTCACCAGACGGAGCCTAATGTTGTACCTAAAATAATTTTTTGGAATTTTGTATAAATTGAGCTAAATCATGTGAAAATGTCATCAAAAGTCTATTTTAGGTCAAACCAAACATAAGGGCTTTGTGGGTTTCTATCTAGGAACACATGAGCAAAATTTTGAAATTTTGAAAATTAATGATTTACGCCCCTATTTTCAGGGAAACCCCTGAAAATAGGACCTTCCCAAAAATGATTGAAAATGATTTTGATAGGATTAAATGACTTCACGATCACATTGGTCAAGTCAGAATCATCAAAAGACGCATTTTACTCTAGTGGGTCTATTTCTATTTTTCAGGGACAAAATTAGGAGCTCCGCAGCCATTAATGGCATATTGGCCAGTACTAGGCGCTGAAAGCTAAGCTTCAAAAGCTTCAACGAAGAAACCATGTGGCAAAAATGCTTGAAAAGATGCTATGTGATGGAGGGGATTTTCAAAAATGAAAAATGTTTAAAATTGACTAAGTTTGGAAAATGTACGCCTTGCTACCAAGAGGAGGCTATGCAGTCAAATGCCTTAGTCATTTTTCCAAACACCCATACACACAACATGGTGAAGGTGATTTCCAAGACACACGTTCGCATCGTCAATGACAATGCTCAAATCAGTAAAGCTACATGGCGAATGTGAGAGGTGAAGAGATGAATATTTTTCAAGGAGATTCTCAAAACTAGAAAAGGCCAAAAATGGACTAACTCTAGAAATGCTACCAAGGGGAAGTCAGTTCAAAATATGCAAAAAGAGCTCTTTTCAAAGAAAGGCACCCTTGAACCTCAAGGGCCAAATGTAGTCACCAAATTCATCCAAGGTAGTCATCCTCGACGTTCTCCTACTAGCTCGACAATGAAACATTCAGTGAGATCATCTGATAAACTGATCACTAACAAATGTCAACAGAGTCCGAAGAGGTTGTTATAAAGAGACATCCAAAAAATGACAAAAGATCAAAAGACACCGATTAACGAAGGAGATTCTAGAAATTGAAAAAGGCCAAAATTTGACTAACTCTGGAAACGTTACGAAGGAGAAAAAGTCCATTATGCAAAAAGATCCCTTTTTAGAGAGGGGCGCCCTTGATTCTCAGGGTCCAAATGTAGTCACTTAAATCATCCAAGGCAGTCATCCTCTACGTTCTCCTGCTCGCTTGACAACGTAACAATCAACAAGATCATCTGATGAAATGATCGCCAACGAATGTCAGAATAGTGAAAAGAGGCAGTTGACAAAGACAGCAAAAATGATGATCTGGCATTGAAAAAAGAGCCATTTTCAAGCAAAGGCGCCCTTGAATGGGGTGGTCCAGATGTCAATTTCAAGAAATTCACGCCTTTGTGAAGTCTCTTCGGCTTTGTTTCAACACAATAATGAATCTATCAGCTAAGTTGCAGGATGAGTCAAGCATTTGCAGTGATTGATTGACTAAAAATGCTAAATGAAGGTTTAATTAGTAAGTTACAAGCTCAAAGCGCCCCTGTTGGCCAAGGGCGCCCTTCCTTTTGAGGTACCTGATGACCTCGTCAGTAGCTGTCGTGTGTAAGGAACTTGTTTAGCTTAGTTTGAGCCTCTCGATCAAATCAAAGGCACTCTCATCAGACCTACCAGGAAATTGATGGAAGTAATCAAGTGAAAAATGTCCCAGAAAGAGATTGAATGTAAAACATGGTAAAACGTGCTAAGGCAAAGGGAAAAGAGCCCTTTCTAGAGAAAGGCACCCTTTCTTTTGGGCCCTTAAATGATGTCAAATGGCAGAAGGTTCTCCAGGATGACCTTCACCATTTGGGTCAATCTTAACAACGAAGTTGTTAGCACGAGAATCTAACAAGGCAAACAATCTGGAGCGAGGATCAAATAGAGGTCATTCAACATGAAAAATGATGAAAAGCTTGCAAAAGTCAAAAGGGATGCCTAAAATGGTCAAAGGAAAGTTTGTTGACTAAAGTTAAGATATTTTCAGACAAACTTGGCCAACTCACTCCACAATCAGTGGAAATCACCTTTTTGAACTTTAGATCAAGCCAAATCAGCTTTAAATCATGAGTTAAGATCCCAAAGTTCATGGATTCAAGGCTTAAGTCTATATGAAGAAGATCTAGGTGTCCCTCTTCATTATTTATTTGTAGGTTGATGATCAAGAACAACAATAAGCTCTCAAGGATGCCATTTTCAAATCTAGCCAAGGTTTTTGACCGCTCTTTGATATTTCTTAAAGATCAGATGCAGAAGAAGATTTCTAATCAGGGTTGGATTTAGAGGCATATTTTCTCAGGGAGTCAGATTAAAAACTTTCAATCCATCTTCTATCTACTTCCTCTTTTCTTGTCCTAGGTATTCTTACATGTCACACAA
The DNA here is from genome assembly GCA_007258455.2 of Sequoia sempervirens. Taxonomy (NCBI): domain Eukaryota; kingdom Viridiplantae; phylum Streptophyta; class Pinopsida; order Cupressales; family Cupressaceae; genus Sequoia; species Sequoia sempervirens. The sequence continues at coordinate 455,842 of VDFB02332366.1, forward strand.
ATCAACAAGCTACCATAGATTTGATCAACTGGGCAGATTCAGAATAATTTTCTAGTGAAACCCATCTCGTTAGATTTTCCATAATCAACAAACTTGCTGCCCTATTTTTGGGGGTTTTTTTGAAAATATTTAAGAACCAAAATTCTGAGGAACTGGGTTTGTTTAGCATTGAATCATGAACAAAACCCATGTGCCAGATTTTTTCAAAAAAATACTCGACAGGGCACTATTTTTAGGGGTTTTCAGAAATTGTCTGAACATATCCATGTTTGCAGTCAACAAGCGAGTTTTTCTTCACGAAATGAAAATTTGGTGTCCTTAGGCTCCAATTGAACAACTATACCTTGCACTAGAAACTCTCCAACCAAATCTTACACATATTGCTAGAGAGCAAACATACATCATTAGCAGTCTGCAGATTTTTATCTTTGAAAAGAATACATCACCCGCTCAGTGGAGAGCCGCAACAATTACTCTAGATGAAGAAGAAAGAAAGGTTGATCTTGTAGTAGAAATACTAGTATTACCTCCACCTGCATGGCAATAAGCATCCTGGCTTACCAACTGCGAAGAGGTCATTCCAACCACAAAGCTACCAAAGTTACTAAAAGTAGCAGCTTGCACAAGGAGAGGAGATGCCATGTCATCAAAGCATTGACTATCCGAAGGCAAAAGAAGTCAACACATGGATCAAGGAGTTGTTGACCGGAGGTGGTGAGGTGTGAAAAGACACCTAGGATGGGACGTCCTAGTCTCTAGGAAGGCATTTATGATTAATAGTTAGTTAACTGGATGACTCATTCCAAGTTAACCAATTGTCCCTTGAATCATGCATGTCTATCTCTATTTATGGGGTGGTTTGTTTTGACTTCCATTGATTATGGATGTTTGTTTTGACTCCACTAATCATGGATGACTTATCCCATAAATCATGGATGTCTATCTTAGAGACACCTACTTTGTATTTAAGTTCACCTTTAGTCTTGTTTCAATCAACTAAAGTAGTTTCCAGTTGACTCTTTGTTTATTTTCAGTTAACTGAAGTAGATTTCCAATTAACTATTTGTTCCCCCTTTTTAGGAATAAATCTTGCTAATTGATTGCCAAGAACTCATTGTTAACTCAAGGAGATTTTTGGGTTTCCCACTCCTTTGAGTTCTATAAATAAGAGCCTTGGGCTTATTATTTGTGGAACCTTTACTTGCTATGCAAAATTGTTGCACCATTTTTTCCAACAGCTTTGAAAGTAAATATTTGTTCACTCTTGGATGAGAGTTCATTGGTTGATTGTAATTGTGCATGATTTCGTGCCTTTGTTGTCCCAATCTTTGTAAACTCATTAATAAAGCTTGAAGAAGAAAATGATAAGGTGCTTGTTTTTTTATCTACCTATTTGAGTTATTTCTATGTTTTGTATCTAATAGTTTTTTGTTTCATTTCCATCCTTGGATAAGGGTTCCTCCTCCTTGGATATTTGTTATTAACAATTGTTGTTTGTTGTTGTTTAATGGATTATCCTTCAACCTATACTTTAGATAGGGGTTCCTTCTCCTTAGCAAGTTTTTCGGCCAAGACATCGTAATTTGTTGTTTCTTGTAAGTCATTTCCTAGCCCATACCTCAAATTTGGGTTCCTCCTCCTTGGCAAGTCTCAGATCCAACTTATCGTGAAGAGCATTTGCTTGTATAAAACCTTATCCTTGCGTATATCCGAGAGTTGAGAGCCTCAGCTATATTATAAGGAGACGACATATTCAAGTGATCCAACCCATCCATTCCTGCTCCTATGCCCTCATGCTCTGTCTACCTTGAGGATTTAGGATAGATTAAAAGCTAGAATAGTCGTAGTTAAGATCTACCAAAACCAGAGAAAAAGCTTAGCTACGACGCATTGTGTTTATGCACCCTTGTGTCCTATCGCTAAGTACAAAAAGATAGGAACCTTAGTTTACACTACCCTTCCTTACGCATTACATCAGCAGAGAGGGACTTCTCCTCTTTAAATAATGAAGTGTTGCAAAACATTTTTAATAGTTGAACATTTACAATCAGCACTCCAGAGGTGCTAATTTAAATGCCAACAATATGAATGGATTTTTATCGGCTAACTATTGTTGTAATGTACTAAGTTGGATGCAGAAATAGATTCAAACCTCTGAAGGAGAGGGGAAGTATCACTCAGGAGAATAACTTGGTCTGCTAACCCTTAATGAGCCTAACTGAGCATACACACACACACCCTAATTGGTCTAAGTTGAGTCAAGTTAGTTTAGGGAAATGGTAAGTGATCTTCAATTTTGGTTTACGATCTTGTTCTATGAATGCTTTGATTGCGGAATGTTATTAAGTATTTATGTCGATGAAGTATATACATAAAATATATATATGTACGTGTCTACGATAAACTCATACATATGAGTAAATATGTGTGCATGAGTATACGTAGGTAGAAGTATCAACACATGCTCATGGATGAGTTACCCATATGCATGGGAATATCGATTGGATGGATGTGATATATATATATATATACACACACTTCGTGAATGTACGTCAATCTACAAAAATGAGAATGTATGTGTTTATATAAGGATATTAAAATTATATATATATATATATTGTTGTGTCTAAATCTTATAAATTGTGCTTAAAACATATAAGGAATAAGTCAATGGAGAATAATTTTTTGTGCATGAAAAAGGGAATACAGTTTAAACGTTGCAAATTGAAATGAATGCAAATTTTACAATATTGAATAAGTCTTTGAATACGCTATAATAGAGGGCGCTAAAGTATGAATTTGTGGCACCAAAAACTGTAGAGTGTGGGAAACAATAAGAAGTCTAAACTTGTGCCATAACCTATAAAACCATTAGATAAGCATAAAACTCAATCAATGCAAAGGTGGTAGAAATATGAGATGGTAGTTGACTTACAAATCAAATAGGAAACTTGTAGAAAGGCATCGTTGTCCCTTGACTCAGTAAAAGAGTCATGTTGTCTCAAGAATTAAGTCAACTCAACCATTGAAAATATGAGGAGTGTCATGTGTTGCAATTTCAGAGTTCAATTCAGTTGAGTTGATGCATGTGCATAGGAAGGTAGCATAATTGTTAGCTTATTTATAGCCTTTGGATGCTCAAATTTTAGTATATACAGAGGTGCCCTCTCTACCATTTCTTACACTTTTCATTTTGATTAATTTGTTGTATTCTCTATGCAAGTGAATTAGAGAGCTTGAGAGTTAGTGAGTTGCTTTGTTATTTTGCATTTGTAATTGTTGAGAGAATTGGTAAGAGGCTAGAAGTGGGAGTTAGGTTGGACTTAGAGGAAGTAGCAAGCAAGTTTGTGGAATTGAGCTAGGAAGGAAGAATTATCAGTTGGAGCTTTTATACAGGCATGTTGATTTCTATTCCTTTATTATTTATGTTGGAAAGGTTATTTATTTATGGTTGCCTTGTTTGATGCTTTGGATAAGCTTGCATGTTTCTTGGTTGATTCTTACTTTTGTCAAACCTTTCAATTTGGTTTTTCTATATATAAATTCCATTATATATATATGGGGGTGACCCCATAATACTGGATTATAATTTTTCACCAAACTGGACATTGAAATAATTTTTTTAACTAAATCTTCACTTTTGGACACCTATAGTAGCTAAACCATGAGGAATTTGAAGATGATGCAAACTAGTGATTCGTGAAATTTTGTCTGTAGATTCTTGTGATCAGGTAAAAATGTGGTCACAAAAATGAGCAGCAACGCAAAACATGTAAGGAACCACCTAAACACCTAACACCTCTAGATTGGGCAAATGATTAGCTTAACAAAACAAAATGCAACATTTTACCTCGTTGAGCTGTTCTTTTGGTTGGCCCTTCGATTGTTGACATGATATATGCTCCTTTTGCTGGAAAAAGATGCAAGTGTGGGATGCAAGATGGATAGGAAATGGATGGGAATGGATGCAAGTGCAAATATTTGGTTAAGTATGGCTCAAATAAAATTTTTGCAAGAATTTGGTTAGCACAATGACCTCCCCTAAAATGAGAGAAAAGAGGGGGTATTTATAGAGAATTTTAAATTCTCTAGAGAAATGGACGATTGAGATTAAACCAACAAGGCCAAGATGTAGGGCTATGGTGAGTTGAGAACTCACAAGCCCTCATATCTTGACATGTGGCATGTGAGGTGGCTTGAAAAAAATGATGTGGACATGACATGGAGGTACTACATAGTACCTTGGGATTTGGACAAGATCTCCTCATAAAGGAGGTCTTTGTCCACATGTGGGTGAGAGGACATGTGAGGAATTAAAAATTTCTCAAATATCCACATGGGAATGAGAGAAATAATTTAAAATTGTTTGAAATGCATTGGGGGATTAAATGTGAATTAAAAATTCACATGGAGAAAGGAGTGCATTCTCCAAAAGGAGAAAGCATTTAATAGGGTTGACTTATGACCCATTCCATAAATGACATGGAGATTAGGTTGACCTAATTAAGTGATTAAGGTTATGTAAGTACCTGATTAGACAAATTAATGACATATTAGAAGTAAGTGGGAGAAGGGGAAGAGTTCACATGTGACTTGATGTGACAAGTCAAAGATCACATGGGGTAGAGAAAAAGGAATTTAATATTCCTTGGAAGGATAAAAGGAATTAAAAATTACTTGAGAGGATGATTAGACTAGTTAATGAAGGATTAGAGGAAGGTTAGGTGCTTAAGAGAGATTAGAGGCCAACTTGCAAAAGTTGGAGGATGTGACACATCCTGATCAAGGATTAGGCATGTGCACATCCCTAATGATGAGATTAGGAGAATAATTAGGATTAAGAAAAGGGATGTAACATGTGATTAATTAAATAAATGTCATATTTATTTAATTCATTTGATGAAAAGGAGGATTAAAGAGATAAGGTATTTATTTATTTATTAAATACCTTAGGGATTTGGTAGAATTAAGAATATTAATTAAATAATAGCTATATTACTTAATTAATGCAAATAAGGGGATGTTTAGATGAAAGAGGATAAATTTGGATATATTAAGTGTCCAAATTTAGGTGTCTACAATTCTAAATATATTTTTTTCAAAAAAAATTGAAACAAATTGCACTATTTTTTCCATCTCCTTTGAAAATTAGTTTTTTTCATAAAACAACATTTTTAAGGAGTGATGCCCACCATATACAACATAACTTTTTTTCCATGAAGAATAAAATTCTATTTTTTTCAAATTTAGATTTGTAACTATGATATCTAGTGCTTCCAATTGGTTTCATAGTGTTTTATTGAATATTTTTTCCTTAATCAAATTTCAAAGTCAAACCAATTACAATTTAGACATAGGTGGACCGTATACAACGTAATTTTTTTTGTATGTATCGAAATTCAATTTTTTGTTGGATCAAGGACTTCAATATCTGGTGCACTCATATTTTTCAAATTTTTTTATAAACTGCTATGTTTCCACATGTGTAGAACAAAGAGCTTGATTTTTTGAAAAACCTATGTTTAATACAACTAAAAAGACAAATACATAATAAAACCAAAACATATTAAAATTATATTTGTTGGATAGCTCGTTCTGAGGAATACCATCATTTAGTTGGGTCTGTGAAGTCTCCTCCATTTTCATCCTCAACCCGAGCTTCAAAGCAAAAAATACTGGAGTTTTTTGGTGCAAGAGGGTGAAAAGGTAGGAAAAGGGGGGTTAGGGAAAACCAGGGGGGTTCGAGCGAACCCCCTTTAAAAAAAGGTTTTCTTTGTGTTTTTTTGTGGGAATGGTGGGACCTTGCATTTAATGGGTCCGCTCAAATCAGAGTTCTAGCAAACCCTCTTTTGGTTCACTTGAACTAAAAAGTTCGTTTGAACCCCAAAAACTATTTTTTTTTGCATGGGGTCATTTTTTACAACTTTTCCTTTCTCACTCAAATTGTAAACCACTTTTGTGGGTTTACCCATGGAATTTATATGATTGTGTTTCTATTTGTACTTAATGTATTTTGTTAATACTATATGTATATTATCAATACTATATGTATGTAGCATGGAATAAGAAGTTGCTTTGAGTTGCTTTAGTAGCAATGCCATTTTAAACAAGAGTCATTAGTTTGGTTATGTGTCACCAAAAATTGTATACTTTTCTTGATATGGGAATAATTGATGACAAATTGGACTTAATGAGGCCTTGATTTAGGGTTGTGAGGTGTTTTACACATCCACATTAGGTCTTGGGCCCTTGCAACTCGAATAAAATGCATTTATTGATGTCTTGTAAAGGTGTTATAAGGTGTTGTAACACATCTTCACACTTTTCTAAGACCATAATATCATAATTCACCTAAATAAACTTACCAAGACTTATTTCAAAGTGTTGTAATGTCTTGTAACAAAATTTCACACTTTCCTAGGCTTATCATTAGTATTTACACCTTTATGATGCTATAAATGGCCCCTTTATACACTCACAAGCCTTACTTAAGTGTCTTGTTGAAGAAGGACCCGATAAAAATTATTTAAATTATCACAATTTTTGACATCCACTTAAAAATTCCCAAGTGGACCAAGTCACCATTGGTGGCCACTTAGTCCCATTTGGCTCAAAAATCAAAATAAGTTTAAATTTCTTTCGGGTTTTCATTCCTTAAGACCTAAGGTCAGCCTATGATGAGGTATTTTTGAGTCTTTGGGCATAATTGTGTATAAATATAGGGTTTTCCCTCTCATTTTACCTAATTCATTCACTCCTATATCTCTCATCATGCATTCATCATATATCTTCTCCCTCAAGTCAAGAAAGCTAGTTTTTTATCATTCCAAGTCATTAAGATAGCATTTTTCAGACATTCAAGGGCTTATTCTTCATGTTTCGTTGCAAAAATTCAAGATCAAACATCATGGAAAGGTATTAACTCCATTTTTGCATGCTTCATTGTATTCTTTCTTCATTTGGTTTAATTACCTAAAAAGGGGTTTGACCAAGGTAAACCCCCATGCCCTAATAATCAATATTTTCTCCTTCTCTCTTTGTGTGTTTGCAGATTTAGGAACTTTAAGGGTTTGAAGATCATTGAAGAAAATATTGAGGACTTGTTGAAGGAATCTCCTTGTTGACTAGGGAAAAAACCTACATAAAAATACATCCACAAGCCAAATTTTGCAATTTCAAGTCTGAATACTTGGAGGGGCAAAAAGTGCAGGTCAAGATCTTCTGTTTCAACCTTCAGATTTTTAGAAAATTCAAAGTGGAAACTTCCCCCAAATGTGGTGACTTAGTCCCACTAAACAATTTTTTTGGATATTTCTGTAGATCCGGATACCCTTTTGGCTTAAACAAGCCTCGATGCAATTTTTCAGAATCACCCCGAAAAAGGACTAAGTCGCCCAGTCTAGTGTAAGTGTCCCAACAGGCTTAAAAATTAGAATTTCCAAAATTTTAGAGTTGCTTCAAGCCTGCAACACACTTTTAGGTGCACACCTTTTGTTTCATAGCTTTCTATTTGGTTTTTTTGCATTTCCAAGTCATTTATCACATGTTTGCATGCAACACTGTGTTCTCCAACACTTTACATTTCTTATGTTTTACATTAATAATCATATTTATTTTTCAGTTTATTAAATTTAGATAGACACATTGCATCCATTCATACATTAATCTTGAATGAGGACATTTCCCATTTTGGCCCATCTCTCTCTTTTTAGGTGAAAAACCCTAGAAGTGTTAGAGAGCATTAAGTTGCCAAAATCTTTGTCCACTGGTTATTCCTAAGGCTAGAATAATCCATGGTAAAGGGGGTAACCTTTGTATAGATTATGAATGGTCAAAACCAAATTGAGCTAGGAAGGTGGGTAAGCGTGCGACTTCCACTCTAAATTTTGGGTATGAATCCTTTGGCCAAATTAGTGTAAGTAGCCACTATTTACACTCTCGGTTCACTGTAATCCAAGTTTACATACTAAGAAGGGATTGTCATACATGTAGGTTGTAGCTACTATATGGTAGCTCTAGATATATAGAACACAACACCATGTTTAAGGAAGGCTAGGATTATGAGGTTACCAAACCAATCTCTTTGTCAAAAGGTAGGGCCATCTTACCAATTTGGTAGATGTGCAGGGGACCACAGTAAGTTTGTGGTTGGCGAAAAATTGCTTGAGCGATGCTTCTCCTCATGCATTTGGAAGCCAAGACTTGATGATGGACATCTGGACCATTTGTATCTATATTTTAGTAAGCTCATTGAAGCTAATATGTATGTAATCATGAATCCATCTCTATGGAAATTATAAATGTGAAATTTTATATTAAAATTGTGTAATGTAAAATCGTTACTTGTATTAATGAAATGATTCTTTGTTATGCAATGGAAAAGTTTGAAATGGTTATGTTTCAAATGTGCATTTATTAATCAAAAGAAAAGAAAAAAGTTATTGCTCTTAATGTTAGTAGCATAAATTGTTCACTTGTGGGTAAAACATAGTAAAAACTATTGGGTAGAACAATGGGCATGTAACATTTCTCTGGAAGGAGGTTTTCTAAGTCCATATTGTGTGTTGTTGAATGTAATTAAACAATTATGTATAGATAGAAAAAAGATCAAACATGATATTGTAGGTGTGTTTGAAAATAAAGCGTTGTAAAAAATGGTGTAATATACCCATGGATTTCTCTAGTTAGTCTACCATAGGTTTGATACAAAAATATAATCATTAATGTAATGTACAAGGTTGTGGACAACCTCTGACTCAGATTTATCTAGTTTGTTAATGCTAGGTACTTCCCACAACCAAATAAAGTATTAAGCATGAATAAAGTCTTTATGCTACCACTCACACCTACAATGAGGGATATGATTAATAAAGAGCATTCATTATGAAGAATTTGTAAAATGTAGAAAATAAATGGAAAATAATCATCATTCTTCTATACCAATAGTCTTGTGTACCTAAAATTTTCTCCAATACCTCTTATTGAAGGCCTTGAATCTATTATTCCTACATAGAGTACAACTATAGCATGTGGATTGTGAATAATGATATTGATCCTTTAACAATGGCCGTATATTGAATCAAAAGGGACAAGTATAAACACAATGTTGTTGTAAAACATTATTTTGGTATTGTAAAAATTGGATAAGATAATCACTTATTAGCTTAGTGGTGATTCTAAGTTTGTAGGCCCAAACCAATTATTAGAATTTTTATGGAAAAGCCTATACAAATTGAAGGTTATGTTTGGATTTAAATTTTCTCGACATGGATCACTAGATCATGTTGGTTTTTGGAGACCATGCATATTTTAGAAGAATTTTATATCTACTTGGTAGTTAGGCCACACAATTCTTTAGTAACATGGTCATCATCATCACTTCTATAATGGTATATTATTGGTTCTTTGATTTGGGTTTTAGGCACACACCATTGAATTGTTCAAGGTTGGGAATGAATGCATGTAAGTAAGAATTTGGTGATTGGATGGTGATCAATTCAAAGTTGGATTTAATATTTTTTATATCATTCTCTTGGTGACTTGTTTGAATGGGAAGTTTAAGTATTTTAATGTTACAAAAAATCTACAATGGTTAACTTGTAAGAAATAATAGTCTTTAAATATTTTGGCTAATCATGGTCTTATGAATTAGGAAATTTGGTTTTTATCACTAGGCTTTTCAAGATGTTGAAATATAAAAAAAAACCATTTTTGTGCCTAGCCTTGCATGTAAGAATGCATGTCAAGGACCATAAAAGGAAAATGATTATATTATGACAAACTCTTGAGGAAAATAATGTTCTTATGACCTTTGTAAATCTATAGATGCACTAAGTTATATGTTCATAGGGGAATCCTCTAGATACCAACAATGGTGTTTATAATTTTCTAAATATTGAGAAGCAAGATGGATGACCAACAAAAATCCATAAACATTATTTAAGAGTGGTTCAAATAGAATTACTAAAGATAAAATTGGGTTATGAAAATAAATAAATAGCTTTCAAATTTCTTAATCTATTAAAAATTTATTTGAATTGATACCTTTGATTGAGGTAGAGATCAACAATAAAGCATGTGCACACACACAAGATGAATTTCTCACTAAGACACTTGAAATCCCTAGTAAAAGTTGATGGTGGTGAGGAAGAAAAGTACAACACATGGATCTTTAATGCTAAGAATTTAATATTGTGTGTGAAAATTAATGTGGGCCATACCTCTGTGCGGCACCAATACTCTTTTCTTCACTTTTATGTGGGAATCAAATGCGCCCAAGAGCCTGGACTACGCCTCTAAACCAACCCAAGCTCCAAAACTTGCAAACACAAACTCGCCAAAATATCCAATGCACAATAGAACTTAACTAGCAATGCAAACTTATACACAATGCAATGCAAATCCAATATTTACACAAGAGACAATGCAACACCAGTGTGGGGTAAATGGTAGCTTTATTGATTGCAAATGGCCCCTGGCTCGGTCTACATTCAATTACAACAAACTTGTTTTTCACTACCTTGAGCTCATCCCACTGAGCCCAATTATAATTCCCACCCCTAGGTTTTCACCAACTCTTCAAGCTGCGATCTGAATCTAATCTCACCCCCTGGGTTGTAGCTCTTCACATTGCTTCCAAACCTTGTGATCCCAGATCACTTCAGAATTGCATTGTGGTTCACTGCAACTCAAAAACCTCTTGTGGTTCCCAGTTGATTCCCCACTCCAAGACCCAGGTCCCATCCTCCATGGGAACTCCAAGTCCACCTCACTACAATGCTCATAGTCTCTATTTCACTCTCTAAACACAACACCACTCCTCATTGCACCCACATCCTTCGTCCTAATCACACTGCTCACTAAATGCACTCTAATCGTTGTATGTGCCTCCTTAGGTCTCCCCACCATGACACTTCACCTGAAGAATGAAAATAACTCTTGTAGAATGCAACTCGGTTGCAGTTGGGGTACTCTCATTCCCCCATAAGAGTTATTTGTACCAATCCTTGACATTTGTAGGATGCACTTCAACTTTCGCTCGATCCCCCCAAAAACTGTCCTTTTGGATTGCCCTAGTTTTGGCCCAAGAACCCATTGTCACATCTGGATCCCCCTTTACTTGGCCTTAGGAATTCACCATGATGCTTGCGCATGGAGGAATCCAACATCCCCCAACACCATGACAACACCCCCACTTTGGTTCCCCAAGGACTCGATTTGACATTCTACCTTGTCCTAGCCACTTTGGAACCCTAGCTCTAAACCCTGTCCAGAACTGCCTTAGCTCACCTCCTCAGCTCGGCTCGCCTACCCGATTCTAGTTAGCTCGGGTCGAGCTCCTTGCCCAACCTCGGAGTCACCTCAACTTGGGTGAGTCCCTGACTTCAACCCCAGTTTACACTTGGACTTGCCCCCTGGATGACCCCATGGAGTTTCGCGCCCCCTTAGGTAACTGCACTCCCTTACATCCTTCCCCACTCTAAATCAAGCGATGTCCCCGACGCCAAAAACACTATCCTTAACACTGTTGCAAAGGCCCCCACTACTTCTCTAAGTGACTTAGAAGGGAGTGGTGGATTCCTTCTCCAAGAATTCCAACACCTTGTCTTCATACTTCCACAAACTCTCAACTCATTCCCAAGATGCCGCATCTTAGGGCTGGCCCTACCAATGAACCAAGAATTTCTTCCACTTCTTGTTTCCAAATACTCTCTCCCTAACAACAATCACCTCTTGCACCTCCAAACCTGGCATGTCCAAGACATTCACTGGCCCCCTTGTTGGCACATTCTTGCTATTGTCCTGCTTATCCTCATGATATGGACAGATCTGACTGACATGGAAAACATTATGGACTCTCATGTGGTCTGGTAATTTCAATTTATATGCGACCTTGCCAACCCTCTCTATCACTGTGTAAGGCCCATCGAATCTTTGAGCCAACGCTGGACTCAACCCCCTGGGTGGTCTAAACTGAACTGGATCCATCTTCAAGAAGACCCTGTCACCAACCTTCCAAATGCATCCTCCCTGAGTCTACATACCTATTCAACCTTTCTACAGCCTTGACCAAGTTGTGCCTCACCAAATCAACCCGGTCCTACCAATATTTTAATCTCTCCATTACACCTGGACACTCACTCATGTATCCACTCAACACTGTGTGAGGAGTTAGTGGTTGTTTCCCTGTAGCCAACTCAAATGATGAGTACTAACTCGATGCACTCTTTTGCATGTTGTAACAAAACTGAGTGGAATCCAATAAGCCTGACCAATTAGACTGGTCCGACTAGACAAAGTGCCTGAGATAATCCATCAAAACCCCATTTATCCTTTCAGCCTGTCCATCTGTCTTTAGATGATGACTGGTAGAAATGAGAAACTTTGTTCCAATTAGTTTGAACAACTCCTTCCAAAATGCATTGGTGAACCTAGCATCCCGATCACTGATGATACTGAGTGGAATACCCCAATGCTTCACAACATTCCTAAAAAAGTAGTCTATAGCATCCTTCGCCCTACATGGTGCCTTGCACAGAACAAATATGGCATACTTGGAGAATCTATCAACCACCACCATTATACTGCTATACCCATCCACCTCAGGCAATCTTGTAATGAAGTCCATACTCACACTTGCCCATGGTCTCACTGGGACAAGTAGGGGCTAGAGCAAACCTCCCAGAGGCTTGGTCACAACCTTATCTTGCTGACACATGAGGGAACTCCTGACATACTCGTCCACATATTTCCTCATATTTGGCTAGTAAAAGCCCCTCTCTAGTAGTGCAAGATTCGTCTTCTTCCTGGGTGCCCAACCCACTAGTTGTCATGACACTCATGCAAGAGTTCCCTCCTCAGGTTCTTCCACTTTGGGACATAGACCCGATCCTGGGTGAAGAACAACATTCCATCCTTTATGTTGAACTTTTGAGTCCTCCTTTGCTTTGCTTGTCTAAAGAGCTCTGCTACCTGAAGATCCATCTCATATCCCTCTTTCATGGATTCCAATACCGCATTAGACAGTACCACCCTGCTCTCCCCAGCTTCTGGCACCACTTCTTCCACTGCAGCTAACTGAGCCTTCCTGCTTAAAGCATTCGCTGCAATGTTCATCCTCCCAGGGTTGTAGGGGATCTCAAAATCAAACTCTGCTAGGAATTCTTGCCACCTGGCTTGCTTTGGAGTCAACTTGGCCTGTGTCTTAAAATAGGTTGAGGATACATTGTTTGTTTTCACCACAAACTGAGTTCCCAAGAGATAATGCCTCCAAGTCCTGAGACAATGAATGATCCTTGTCATCTCCTTCTCATGGGAAGGGTAATTCTTCTCCCTATCCTACAAATTCCTTGACTCATAGGCCACTGGATTTCCATCCTACATTAACACCCCTCCAACAACATAGTCTGACACATTGATCTGGACCTCAAAAGGCCTTGTGAAGTTAGGCAATGCCAGCACAAGTGATGTTGTGAGTCTCTCCTTCAATGTCTCAAATGTTTCCTGACACTTTTCTAACCACTTCCACTTCCTATCCTTCTTGAGAAGATCAATGAGAGGCACAACACACTTTGAATACCCCTCTACAAACTTCTTGTAATAGTTCGCCAAACCCAAAAATTGTCTCACCTCGTGAACATTCTGTACAAGCTCCCAATCCCTGATTGCCCTCAGTTTCTCTGGATCTGGTCTAACCCTCCCCTTCCCAATGATATGACCCAAGAAGTGCACCTCTTCCTGAGCAAACACACATTTCTCCTTCTTGAAAAATAGTTTGTGCTTCCAGATTAACTCAAAAACCTCTGCCAAATGTTGCTTGTGCTCTTCCATATTCTTGTTGTAGACCAAGATGTCATCCAAATACACTACAATAGACTTGTCCAACAATGGCCTAAACACATTGTTCATGAGTGTGCAAAATGTCATTGCTGCGCAAAATGTCACTGGTGCATTGTAAAGCCCAAAGATATCACCACACTATTGAATTTGATTCCATTTTCTGACGAACATTCATCGGTCGTTCGACAAACATTTGTCAAAAAATTGATGAATTGATGAAAAAAAATCATCATTATTTTTATGTCAAATTTTTGACGACGAATTAAACGTCGAAATAATGGCGCAAATTCATCGGTCATCGACATCATAAAATGACTAAGATGTTCGTCGGAATATCGATAAAAACTTCGTGTATCCATCGACGAATTACAACCAAAATGCAATTGCAATGGCTCTTCCGAAGCGTCGAAACAACACCGGAAGTTCGTCGCCATTTTGATGAAATGGGAAAGGAGTTACAACGAAGCTTTCATCACAAATATAGCAACTTTGTCGAACCTTTTCGGTGATTCATCGGTGACCTTCGTTGAAATTGTGACGAAACAATGCAACTTTTTTAAAAAAAATATTTGTTGAAATGTACCATTGCGGAGACTCTTGGCGATGACCATCGAATCCAACCCATCGATGAGAGATCAATCATCAGCATAGGATAGAAAACTCACTCCAATAGTCCATGTCTTGCCAATGACTTCCGTCGGCAAGACAGATCCAATGTCACACTGATCTGACCTCTTTAGGAGTTTTGAACACTACTGGTTATCAACAAGACATTTTGAGGGTCTCGCCGATTAAACAAGTGTCTAAGAGCAAGTGAACAAATGGAACCTATTAATTTTATTATTTTGGGGTTCTTTAAATTATAAAATAGATACCATCTTCTTGTGTATAATGTACTTATATTTAGATTTGAATTCGAGACCAATTGTCATTGCACATTCCATTTTACTTGCACAGAGTATTCTATAAGCAATATATTGATAATGCCAAATGATTTATGGTACTCTACTTATCATCACAGTTCTGTTGTTCCCCCTAGAGAATCCTACAAAGATAAGTTTACAATACCAAGTCAACTAATATGAAAAAGACTTACTCCCATATAGATTAAATGATTATTCTCACAATGGCAATTGTCTAATTACAACAACAATTCCATGAAAGGTTATCCATGCTTCATAAGAGATTACTGATCATACATACAGACTGCAAGATGCATAGAAAAAGCATTACACTTGAGAACAACCAAGGGCTAACAAGGTAAGGAGTTAAGAAATGTCTGAATTGAAGAGAAAATGTGTAGGGAAAATGCTGAGCAGTGTCAAGAGAACAAAGCTTGTAGAACATATTCTTGACCTAATCAAGCTCTTGAACAACTTAAACAAAATTAAAATACTAACACATACATGTGACATGTAATGAACTTCCAATATCTATTGTCTTTTTCATTAATGCAGAGGTAGGTAAAGGATAAATAATTATAATTGTATCACTATTCATAGTCTAGTAAATTATGTTCGTAATTTGTGTTCAATGGACCTCAATTTTATTATTATACTACCCATCTAATACCATATTTTAATCCAAGGTTCAACTATCTCAGATCTAAAGAAGCACCTTCAATTAACCATTAAAAGTACTATAAAATAAGGTAAGACTTTTACTTGAGAAATATTGGGTACACTTGTAGGATTAAAGTTCTCACAATCATCAGGATTTATTGGCACACAAACACAAC